>JBDJHY010224431.1:0-11144 GCA_039654485.1 Withania somnifera | reverse complement strand
TCATGTAGTTTTTACGCTTTTCCACTCTTTAATGATGTAATTTCAAGTCATTTATGCTTCGTTTGGGTAAGGTATATGCGTAAACCCTTAATTCTCTTTTATTCTACAACACATTGGCCTGGAAAGAATAATTCCCTCAAGTTTTTACTCAAGAACAAGTTTAGGGTTTTTTTCAATGATCCCAATTGCAGCCATTCTTATATCAATTCTCTCCATAGAAGTTTCTCTATATCAAGTGTGTGGGTTATGAATAAGAATTTTCTTTCATCCTTGTGCCCAAAAATCTTTTTTCTTAAAGGTTTTGAAGTTGTAGACGAATATTAGGGTTCTTACATTTATCAAAATATTAAGATTCCCTTACTTGATGAATTTGAATTATAATTATGAGGTTTACATGATATTTGATAAATTATGTAAGTCCTCAAGAGTTAGCATGATTTTGAAAGTAGAAGTAATGGTATGGAGGAAGTCTTGAAGCATGATTTACTATTGTTTTCATAATTTTTTTAAAACTCGAGATGATTATCGAAGTGTCTAAATTATTGAATTTTACTTGGTTTTGAATCTATTTATGAAGCATGTCTAATTTGACTAGTTTTGGCTAATCAAAGCCTAATTGAAGAGAAAGTAATAATGTTATACTTAAATTCCTAAGCCGATATATAAGAAGTTAATGAAGAGTCATTATTAACTGAGTTTTACCTTTTTGTGGTATTTTAATAAAGTTATAGCTTGTCTAGTCGGTTACACAAGGAAATTCTGCTAGGCATCGTGAGTTGAACATGAAATATTAGCTATATTTTTTATATAGAAGGAGTATTAGCACCGAGATGGGTGGGCACAATGCCCTTAAGCCCAAAACCTGTGTAGCCAAACGTAGGGATTATATTATGGCCCAATGAGTGCCTTTTTGAGACTTAGTGGATCCACTAGGAAAACAATGTCCCTTCCTTCGACAGGGTATATAAGCCCCTCTCCAGGTTTAATATGTTGGCTTCATTGCTAAGGCGTGAGGTATGTCGGTTATAAAAACTCCTAAGAAGAATAAAATGACAATTTTGAAGTAAACAAGGTTTTTACCTAAGTATTTATTCCTTTGTTTAAAACCGTTGAATTTGAGCTATTTAAATGAGTTTACTTTATACTCCTGAGTTATGACGCTTTTGAACTAATCTTGTTATATCTGTTAAATTATTTATTTGAGTTGAGTTTGAAGCTGAGTTGAGCATGCATTTCATAACATTTTTACTAAACTATTATATAGCATGTTCCATCTACTCACATATTCAGTGCATTTTCATGTGTTGACGCATACTTTTCTATACTGCATGTAACCCCCATGGCAGATCCTGCCAGCCTTCCAAACGCCCTTGGTTGATCGAATTTGTCCTTGTAGAGACTAGAAGATTAGTGACTCATCCTTGATTTGAGGACTAACTATGGAGTTTATTTATTCAGTATTTAGAGATGAGATTCTAAAGTTATTTTACTCTATCGTAGACTAGCTGGTGATCTTGTCCTAGTAGGCAAAATCGACTTATAGTGCCTTTTAGACAGATGTTGAATTAGTATTGGATGTTGAGTTTTAATTCACTTATTGATGATATCTATTGACTGATGAGGTTCATTATTTACTTACTATTGATTGATATTGCCTCCATTGAGTGTGAGTGAGTAAAGCTTTGCATGAGCCAAGAGTCCGTTCAAGGTTGTTAAGGCAACTAAAGATACCGGTCACGCCTAGAGGGTGACATAGGGACATAGAAAACTTGGTATCATAGTACTAGGTTCATAGTGTCCTAGGATATGTCTAAAATCTAGGGTTAGGTAAAATCTCTGTTGTAGGTGTGACTGCAAGACATCTATGATGAGAGGATATAGAACATTTAGGAAACATTTCCCCTTTATTAATGTTTTATTTTGTGCTATGGAGTTTAAATCCGATATACTCTTTTCTAACTCCACTTTATGTTTTTTAGATCATGCCTCCACGAAGACAACCAGCTCGTCAATCTAGAGGTTGGGGTCAACAGAATCAAGCTCTACCTGTTCCAAAGGCACAACAACCAGAAACATCACCGACATAGAGTTTAGAAACGTGATGCACTTAATTGCCTAGATAGTGCTCACATATGCTCAACAGTCGGCTTAGGTTCTTGTGGTTCAGCAGGTAGTTCTTGATGCTGGAGTAGTAAGGGTGAGGGAGTTCCTGTGGTTGAGTCCTTCGGAGTTCCATGCTTTGAAGGCAGGGGATGATCCGAAGAACTTCATTGAGTAGGTTCGTCGGATTTGTGATATGATAAGAGTTTTGGATGTGGAAAGGGTTGACTTAGTAACTTATCAGTTGAAGGATGTTGCCATGTCTTGGTGTGACTTGTAGAGGAAGAATAGGGGAGTCGAAGCTACTCCGCCTTCATGGGATGAGTTTGAAGCAGTGTTTATTGGATAATTCTTTATTAGAGAGAAGAGACAATAGGTTTAGGTAGTTTCGGAGTATGTAGTAGATCTCCATGTCTGTTTTTGAGTAAAATACGAGGTTTACTAAGTTATCGAGGTATGCTCCAAAGATGGTTGCAGATATGAGCAACAGAATGGAAATGTTTGTGTCTATCCTTTCTCCTTATTTGATTTAGGAGGGAAGGGCAACCATGCTTAGCATTGGCATGGATATTGGTAGACTGATGCTGCATCTAGAGCAATTGAGAAGGACAAAGCTAAGTTGATAGAGAGTCAACAGATTAAGAGGGCTAATATTAGTCATTTTGAGTCCAATAAGCCTAATTCTTGTGGTTTTATACAACAACAGTAGCAATAATAGAGTTTTAGAGGACCAACCCCTTCTTCATTCAGTGCTCCTCCGCAGAACTTCAGACCTCCAAAGAATCAACATAATAGGCTAGCTTACTCAGCTTCATAGAGTAGTGCTCCTATGTGTCCTAAGTGTGGTAAGACCCCTTTGGGTCAGTGTAGAGCCTGATTTAGTAGGATTGTTTTGTATGTCCAGGTTCGTCACAATCTTCAGGATTTTCCTTTGAGGTGTTTCTATTCGTGTAGGTTGCTGGGACACAAAAATAGAGAGATTGTCCTATAGTCAGACAGGTTGGTGCCAGACCACATGGTATTTCTTTAGTAGTAGCCCCCGCAATACGCCAGCCTCAACTAAGTGCTACTTCTTCTACTAGTAGTGGCCCATAATTATTTGTATGCTTTAGGCTCTAGACAGGACCAGGAGTAGTCAATTGATGTAGTGAAAGGTATCTTGGAGGTTTATGACATTGATGTGTATGCATTGTTAGACCCTGGAGCTAATTTATCATTTGTATCCCTGTATGTTGCAAGACAATTTGGAGTGATTCCTGAGGTTTTGTCGGAGTCTTTTTCTATTTCTACACTTATTGGTGATTCTGTTGTAGCTGAGAGAGTCTACTATAGTTGTCCGTTATTTGTCTTGGGGATGGTTATGCTAGCTAATTTGCATGATCTATAAATGGTAGACTTCGATGTTATTCTAGGCATGGATTGACTTTATTCATGTCATATTGTTGTTGACTATAGGACCCCGATATGCCTGTTATTGAGTGGGAGAGTAGTGTAGCTGTTCCTAAGGATAGATTCATTTCCTATATGAAGGCGAGAAAGATGATTTCTAAGTGGTGTATATACTATTTGGTCCGTGTTATGGATTCTAAGTCTGACACTCTCGATATCTAATCTGTTTCTTTTGTCATAGAGTTTCTTGATGTATTTCCTGAGGGTTTACCAGAGTCCCTCCTAATAGAGAGATAGACTTCGGTATAAGCCTCATCCCGAGCACTTAGCCCATTTTTGTTCCGCTATATAGGATGTCATCAAATGAGCTTAAATAGTTGAAGGTTTAATTAGCCGATCTTTTAGACAAGGGATTTATTCATCCTAGTATGTCTCCATGGGGTCCCCTATCTTGTTCGTGCGTAATAAAGATGGTTCCCTCTACATGTGTATTGACTACTGTCAGTTGAACAAAGTCACAGTCAAGAATAAGTATCCCGTTTCAAGAATTGATGACTTGTTCGATTGGCTGTAAGGTGCTAGCCACTTTTCAAAGATTGATCTACATTCTGGATATCATCAACTTTAGGTTAAACAGGTAGGTATTTCAAAGACAACTTTTTGAACCAGTTATGGCCATTTGAGTTCGTAGTCATGTCCTTTGGTTTAGTTTATGCTCCTACAACTTTCATATACCTCATGAATTGGGATTTCAAGACATACTTGGATCTGTTTGTGTTTGTATTCATTGATGATATTTTGGTTTATTCCAGAAGTAAGGAGGAGCATGCAGACCATCTTTGAGTTGTTTTTCATATTCTTAGAAAACGTCAGCTTTATGTTAAGTTTTCTAACTCTGAGTTTTGGTCTCAATTAGTTTCCTTCCTTGGTCATGTCATTTCTAATAAGAGTATTCAAGTGGATTCTCAAAAAATCAATTTTGTTAGAAATTGGCCGCGACCTACCTCTCCGTCAGATATCTGTAGCTTCCTGGGTCTAGCAGGATATTACCGTAGGTTTATCCAGGGATTCTCTTTTATAGCCTCTTATTTGACCTGTTTAATTCATAAAAAGGTAAAGTTTGAGATCTGATCAATATGAGAAGAGTTTTCAGGAGTTGAAGGCTGGGTTGGCATCAACTCTGGTGTTGACTTTGCCTAAGTGTTTCGAGGGGTTTGTAGTGTATTGTAATGCTTCCTGATTTTATTTGTAGTGTATTTTGATTAATCCAGAGTTGGTTTGTGTTGGTCCTGATGTAACATTGTAAGGTTATCGCATATGCTTCTAGACAACTTAAGACTCATGAGAAGAATTATCCCACTCATGATCAAGAGCTGCCAGTAGTAGTTTTTGTTTTGAAGTTGTGGAGATAATACTTGTGTACGATAAAGGTAGATGTCTTCACTGATCATAAGAGTCTTCAACATGCGTTTAAACATAAAGATCTGAATCTTCGTTAGAAAGGGTTATTAGGGTTGTTGAAAGATTATGACATGACTGTTTTGTATCATCCTGGAAAGGCTAATGTAGCAGATGATACTCTTAGCAGGTTGTCCTTGGGTATTCTATCCCATATTAAGGAGAGTAAGAGAGAGTTGTCTAGATAGGTGCACATACTTATACACCTTGGGGTTATAGTAATTGATGCAGAGGATGATGATATGATTATTCACAATGCTTTTGATTCATCTCTAGTTTTGGAGGTGAAAGAGAAGTAAGATAGTGATCTAGTGTTAGTTCAATTGAAGAGTGCAATTCAGAACCAGAAGTCTAAGTTTTCTCCCAAGGGGGAGATGATATCCGTTATCAGGATTGCCTGTATGTTTCAGAAGTTGACGATTTGAGATTTAGAGGCTTGTAGTTCCAGGTATTTTGTTAATCTTGGGGATACCAAGATTTATAGAGACTTGAAATAAGTGTATTGCTGGAATGACATGAAGAAGGATATAGCCGGTTTGTGTGTCCTAATTGTCAACAAGTAAAAGTAGAGTACCGGAGACCAGCAGGAGAGATGCAGCAGTTTGAGAGTTCGATATGGAAGAGAAAGGTGATTAATATGGAGTTTGTCACCGGTTTACCATTGGTCCATAGGCATGACTCTATCTAAGTGATATTAGACCAAATGACCAAGTTTCTTTACTTCTTTTCGGTTCACACCAGTTATTCAACAGGGCAGTATGGTAGGATCTATTTACAGTAGATTGGTTGAATGCATGGTGTACCTTTGACCATTATTTCAAACAGAGTCCCGTAGTTCACATCTCAATTTTGGAGATTTTTTCAAGGGTTCTTGGTATCTAAGTTCATTTAAGTAAAACTTTTTATTTGTAAATAGAAGGGCATGTAGAAAGGACTATTCAGACATTAAAGAGTATGATGAGGGAGTGTGCAGCTGATGTGATGGTATTTTATGTCACATTATGTGCTTAAAACCCAACCTAAGTTGCTATTATTGTACTTATTCTTACACTCTATAAATAGCACACTTAGCTTAGTTCTAAGAGAGATCAGATTACAATTATTCTTTACATACATTTTGAGACTTGTGAGTTAGGGTTGATACCCATATTCTTTGAAGAACACAAGTGTTGAGTTATTTTGATCATTATTCTGCAATCAGCTGAACTTTATATTTGTGGTATGTTATTCTCTATCTTCTGGATTCATTACTGTAGGATGAGGTCAATAGTGGGCTAAACCCTAACCCTAGGGTTATGGGATCTATGGGTTAAACTGTACTAGGGTTGTAATCTACATGAGTTGTTGCATCTATTCCTTCATACGAATATAATCTTTACATAATATAGACTTTTAGTGGTTGCAAACACTAGAACATGCCTATGTTTAACTAGCACTAACCCTGTGGATAAGACTAGGAGTTGAGATTATACTAAGAAATTTGGGACGTTAATCCTCATCTAATGGTTGCGGCTATAACTAGAGTATCATGAGTTGTTATAACGCATGCAATGCACTCGTTCACATCTCTAACCCGGTGTAAAAGAGGTTTATTTAGGATCAAAGGTTGAAAAACACTTAAGTAAATAGCATTGTACGTATACGTAACTCTATGTTAGTAAGGATTATGCAACCGTGAAAAGATTACAATTCGAAGGATGGTTGAACCCTGGTGAACACAAACCTAGGTTGACTACACACTTGAGTAAATCAATAGTTATTAACCCAAAATAACGAAGATTGCAAATACACAAACCCCCTTTTTACTTTTTTGTTTGTCGCTATAAACAAGCACTAACTGGTAGTTGCTATTGCTGGGCATACATATGACACCCTGATCTCTGTAGGATCAACCCCAACCTTAGTTGGGTTCTATATTTGACAACTGACCGATTATGCTTCAAAAGAAAGTGTAGTGTGGACGTTATTAGCAGTCGATTTCAAATGTAGTTGGGTTGAGCACCACCTACCTTTGATTGAGTTTATATACAATAATAGCTATTATTCGAGTATTTAGAGGGCACTGTTTAAGGCACTGTATGAGAAACGGTGTAGTTTTTCGATCGGTTGGTTCGAGTTTTGTGAGAAACTGAGCTAGGGCCAAAGTTTGTTCGGATGCTATGTAGAAAGTTTAGACCAGTTGAGGGAGATTGAAGATAACTTCGATCAGAAATAAGTCCTATACAGATTTGAGTAGGAGAGAGTTAGATTTTGATAAGGGTGATTGGTTATTTTTAAAGGTGTGTCCAACGAAGGGAGTCATGACATTTGGGAAGAAGGGTAAGTTGAGTCCACATTATATTGAGCCGTATCAGATTGTGAGGAGGGTGCGCAAGGATGTCTATTATTTAGATCTTCTAGCAGAGTTAGTAATGGTTCATCCTATGTTTTATCTATATTTATTGAGAAAGTGCATGAGTGACCCATCTTTGATACTACGAGTTGAGGATATCAACATCCATGATAACTTGACCTACAAGAAGGTTCTCGTTTAGATCCTTGATAGGTAGGTTTGTAAATTAAGAAATAAAAATATAGCATCAATTAAGGTTCTCTAGAGGAACCAGTCAGTTGAGGGAGCTACATTCTCCCGGAGGCTGACATAATGAGTAGAAACCCGCATTTGTTCCCTTATTGTTCCTCTCCATATTGAGTTAATAACTTCTCTTTTCATCTTGTGTCCTTTTTAGTTCATGAGCATAAAGTCGTAACATTGCATGAGTCTATTGGGTGTATTCATGCATGAGTTAAAGAGAGTTGATATTAGTTGAGATAGTAGTCATTGAGTCCCTATATATGAATTTATGTGTTAATTAATGAGTTTATTATAGTTGAGGTCAGTTATCTTAGTATGCATATATGTTAGCTGAGTTGAATTCTAATCAAAGTTGATAGATTGTCGAAACATTTTGAGTTGTTTACATCCTTCTTGTCATCTTGTAGTGCTTTCCCTGAGCTTAATCTTTCATTCGAGGACGCATGATCTCAAGCGGTAGCTATTGTAACATCTTATAAACTTATTTGAGGTGTTGCTTGCGCTAAACAAGCTTTGCTTGTAAAATTTCTCGAAGTTCTGGATTGCTTGAGCTAAGCAAGCTTTTCCTATAAAATTTCTCGATGTTTTGAACTAGGAAGGTTTAATGGAAGGGTCGACGGACCATGGAACCCACCGTAAAAACATTCTAG
This sequence comes from Withania somnifera, assembly GCA_039654485.1. Lineage (NCBI taxonomy): Eukaryota > Viridiplantae > Streptophyta > Magnoliopsida > Solanales > Solanaceae > Withania > Withania somnifera. The sequence continues at coordinate 2,972 of JBDJHY010224431.1, read as the reverse complement.
TGATGCCCTTTAATTGTCCCAACTTGACGATACACTTGACGTATGGATAGCCCTTTAAGTGTTGGGGTAGTCGACAGATCATTTCATGATTCTTTATTTCATTTGAAGGACCATGGATGAGTTCTTCAAAGTATTCCAGTGAGGGCCATTTGAGGGCCAAGATCGATGGACCAGTTGATGAACTTTTAACTCGATCGTTAAACTTACCTAGGTGTATGTTAAATTCGTTATTCTTAGGAACTTTTTAGATTTTTTCCCCACTCTTTAATAATGTAAGCCCAGGACGTTTGGTCTTTATTTAGGTAGGGTATATAATCATAAACCCTTAATTCTCTTTTATTCTACAACACAGACCTGGAAAGAATAATTCCATCAAGTTTTTTCTCAAGAACAAGCTTAGGTTTTTCATCAAAGATTCCTATTATAACCATTCTTGCATCAATTTTTTCCGTATCAAGTATATGGATTATGAACAAGGATCTCATTCCATTCCTGTTCCCCAAAATTCTTTTTTTAAAGGTTTTGAAGTTGTAGAAGCATATTAGAGTTCTTACCTATATTAAAATATTAAGATTCATTTACTTGATGAATGTTTGATGAATTTTAATTATAATTATGAAGTTTACATGATATTTGATAAATTGTGTAAGTCTTCATGAGTTAGCATGACTGTGAAAGTAGAAGTAATGGTATGGAGGAAGTCTTGAAGCATGATTTAATATTGTTTTCACAATTTATTTTAAAACTTGATATGAGTATCGAAATGTCACAAATTAATCACTTTTAATTGATTTTGAATCTATTTATGAAGCATGTCTATTTGACTAGTTTTAGTTAATTAAGCCAAATTGAAGAGAAGTAATGATGTTATGGTGAAATTACTAAGCTGAGAAGTAAGAAGATAATGAAGAGTCATAATTGAATGAGTTTACCTTTTGATGGTATTTTAATGAAGCTGTAAATTGTCTAGTCTGTTTCCATGAGGAAATTCTACTAGGCATGAGAGAGTTGTACGTGAAACAAAAGTATGTTTTTTATGAGATGAGTATTAGCACCGATATGAGTGGGAAATGAGGACCACTCTTAAGCCCAAAACTTGCGTAGACAAACGTACGAATTATATTATGGCCTAATGAGTGTCTTTTTGAGACTTAGAGGATCCACTAGGGAAAGTGTGTCCCTTCTTTTGTCAGGGTACGAGAGCCCACAGATACAGGGTAACATATGGACTTTATTACTAAGGCATGAGGTGTGTCGGTATTAGAAACTTTCCAGAAGAATAAAATGACAGTTTTGAAGTAAAGAAGGTTTTTAACTAAGTATTTATTCCTTTGTTAGAAACTCATGAAATTGAGCTATTTAAATGAGTTTATTTTTTACTTTTGAGTTATGAAGCTTTTAGCTATTTTATTATATCTGTTAAATAGTTTATTTAAGTTGAGTCTGAAGCTGAGTTGAGCATATATTGCATAATATTTTTACTAAACTTTTATATAGCATGTTTCATGTCTGCTCACATACTCAGTGAATTTTCATGTACTGACCCATACTTTTCTATACTGCATATGACTATGCAGATTCTTTCGGAGCCCGTGGTTGATTAGATTTGCACACGTAGAGACTAGAAGATTGGTGTGTCCTCTTTGCTTCGAGGAATAACTATAGACCTTATTTATTCAGTATTTAGAGTTGAGATGCTAGAGTTATTTTACTCGATTTTGAGACTAGCTAGGGATCTTGTCCTAGTAGTTGAAGTCTAGCTTATAGTGGCTTCAAGATAGATGTTGAGTGAGTATTTGATGTTGAGTTTTTATTTATTTATTGATGATATCTATTGACTTGTGTGAGGTATACTATTTACTTTAATATTAATTAATATTTCTTCAGCTGAGTGTAAGTGAGTAGAGTTTTACATGAACCAAGGGTCCGTCCAAGGTTTCTAAGAAAACTTAGTGGCTAAGGATACCAGCCACACCTAGAGGGTGACTCAGGTACATGAGGTTTAAAGACCTCGATTTCCATAGCTATGTCGCTAGTATAGGTTTTTCCTTTTTTGGACCTTCAAGATCCTTATGTTGTGATTTTAACTTTGGCAAGTTAAACCGCCCGTTTTTAGTTTGGTGGTATGCCACTAGACTCTGTGTAGCTCGCATAATTTATGTAAGTTAAGAGAAACTCCGACTGCATTTCACGATTTAATTAGTACATAGGTGTATTACCCAATAGCTTCGAATTGTATTATCACATTTTATGACTTCCAAATTATGAATTATGCTTTCAGTTTATGATTATGTATTTTAGGATATTGCACTTCAGTTTGATATATTTTTCTCTAAAATTTCTTGATTTCTTTGAACTTGTTTAAAATCATAAATTTTTACCATAACATCATTTATGCATTATTCACATACTTAGTATATCCTATAGTACTGACCACACACTCTTGTGTGGCATTATTTTATAATGTAGATTCAGGCACTACATCACATTCATGGGTAGCTTGGATCTCCATTTCCAGTAGCATCAGTGGTGATTCCTACACCCTAAGGACCCTATGTAAATTTAGTTTCTTCTTAAGATATCTTGTCATTTTATTTCAGCATTCTAGAGTTAATTGGGGGCTTTCCCCAGCACTACACTAGTCATGTATTAGAGGCTTTCAGACAATAGTTTGTGGTAGTAGTTCATCTCTATGGGTTTTCCTTAGACTTGATAACTCTTAGGACTTTCATATTTATTTATACGTTTAAATTTTTAAATTTTAACTAGTAGTGTTTATTTATGATCAGCCTTAAGCTTCTGCGCAGTCTTTTACCTATGAAATCAGAAGCATGCATATGAAAGGCTAGCTTAGGGTCACTCATGATCGTGGGTATCATGTACCATTCATTGTTGGACCAAGGTTGGTTCAAGAAAATCGTCCCTTTGTGTTTTGATTGATGACCAAACCATTAAGTCAAGATTCGATGTTA
>JBDJHY010224420.1:0-11144 GCA_039654485.1 Withania somnifera | reverse complement strand
AAGCAGTCTAAGTACATAGTAACAACCTAGAAACCCAACCTATGGATGCTATTTAGTACAATTATGTAATCTATATACCAAGAGACTACCCCACGAAGCCTACATGTCATCCGATGAATAATGCACTGCAAATCCAAATGTTAACCTGACCGATAGAAAATGGTATCCAATGGATTTGAAACTTATATAATAAGAATCAAGGGATCAAAATGAGTATAACGATATAATTTATACTAAGTTCCAAACTGGGCCTAAAATAGTCTCGCAGGCCCCGCTCAATAGAATTGAAAACAAACTTCGCCACGGGATTCCTAGTATCACCAAGAACTCATGCTCCAAAATTGAACACAATTCGGGCATCGGAGAGGCCTCAATCAACCCGGAGATAATTGTGTAAAAAAGGGTTAAAGATTCGAGTTTTTATGAATTAAATGACGGAATTCGAAGGAGCAATAATTACTACAGAGTAAAATAAACCCAAATAACAAGGATTTACCCAATAATACCTAAGGTAATCGAAGACTTCATGATTTCAAAACTACGGCATTAATGGAGGAAAACCCCTTATTTAGGGAATTTAACGAAGAAAATACTTATTAAGAGTGGGGAAGATGTGGAGAATCTTCAAGAAACTTTTCCAAGATGTTTAGAGATGTTTCCAGAACAAATCGCACCAATTTGAGAGGAAAAAGAGAGAGAAATTTAAGAAATAATGAAGAAAAGTGAGGTTGAATGTTGTTAAAAAGGGACGCTGATGAATTTATTAGTCAATAGTACCGATAAATCAGTGTTCCCCTGCATTGCAAACATACATGTGACGATTTATTGGAAAAAGAGATGATAAATCGACATTTCCTAAATTTGAAATGCCATCTGCAAGTACCAATTTATCAGACATTTTGCCGATAAATCAACATCCTCTGAATTTAAGACCCTACTTGCAGGTACCAATTTATTGATATATTGACTGATTTATCAGTCACTAATAAATTGGCATAATGATTGATAAATTAGTCTACACAAGCACCAACAAAGCAATATTTTTAAGAATTTCACAAGGGGTTCCGAAATGAGACGGAGTTCAATTTTGACAAACTAAATATGTATCTTGCATGAAAAACACCTTTTAGACTCAACAAATTCGACAAGTAATCCAAACGAGGTTGATTGAGAAAAATGACCCCTAAAACCAAGAAATACTAAATTCACACTAATCCACCAAGGTACTCAAAATTACACTATATACTCCAAGAAATAAACCAATATTCTTACTAGCCTAAAATCACAATCCTGGAACTGATGGAAGCATCTTAATTCTATTCCAACACTCTGAACATCAAAAGACCATCCAAACTTTAAAATTAAGCCTTAAACAAAAATAAACCATAACTTAGCACAAACTCAAAATAAAAAACCCAAAACACAAACTTCAGGTCTATCTAGACTTTTTTCGGCATTCCGAAGCTTACAAAACTGTCTGAATTTGATTCTGAGCTCGTCTTGAGGGAAAGTTGACTGAAGTCAACTAGTACTTAGTTTTAAGATCTAAAATAGGGAAAGTGAGATAAATCTTAACGAAGCCTCCATGTAAACCGGAATATCATTCCCAACAAGCCATAAATGACCTAGGGCAGCTACTGGAAAGCTCTAGAATACAAAGCGTCATGTAATTCTCATAAATTACCATGAGGGTCATTATAACATCCACTACTAAAAGGACTTTATTCCTCAAAAGTCAAGAAAAAGAAGAAATTAAAGAGAGAGAAAGTACCCGTTGTCTCAAGAAGATGTGGATACGGCTTCCCTATCTCACTCTCAACCTCTCAGGCAGCCTCCTCGACCGAACGGTGCGTCCACTACACCCTAACCCCCGGAATCTCCCTAGTCCTTTATTTCTGGACTCTCTTAGCTAAAATTGCCATTGATTCCTCAAGAAAAGACATATTCTTATCCAACTGCACTGAATCCTCTTGAATAACATGAGACTCATCCGGAATGTACCGCCACAATATCAAAACATGGAACACTGGATGAATGGATGAAAACATAGGAGGTAGAGCCAAATTATACGTAACATCACCAACTCTCTCAAAAATCTCAAATGGACCGATATACCTGGGACAAAGCTTGCCCCGTCTACCGAATCTCATCACACCGCACATAGGAGACACTCTCAGGAAGACTCTATCACCAACTCCAAACTCTAAGGCATGAAGTCTATGGTATGCATAGCTCTTTTTCCTACTCTACGCTACCCCCAGCCTATTCTGAATCAACCATACTTGATCAGGAGAATCACACAACAAATTTGAAGTTTAAACATTGGCCTCAATACCATCGAACCAACCAATAGGCAATCTACATCGCCTACCATACAACGCCTCAAATGGTGCCATATCAATGTTGGAATGGTAGTTATTATTGTTTGAAAACTCAGCTAATGCTAAATAATGATCCCAAGAACCCCCAAAATCCAACACACAATCTCTCAACGTATCCTCTAACACCTGAAAAGTCCGTTTGGGCTGACCGTCAGTTTGCAGGTGAAAAGTTGGCTCAACTGAACCTCAGTACCTAAATCTCACTAGATAGACCTCCAAAAATGTGAAGTGAACTGCATTCCTCAATAAAAAATGATAGACATAGTAACCTCATGCAATCAAACTACCTTACGAATATAAATATGAGCTAGACGCTCAGCATTATATGAAGAGCAAGTAGGAATAAAGTGCGGTGACTTAGTCAGCTTATTAATAACAAACCAAATAGTATTATTACCTCGGTTAGTTCACGAAAAACTAAAAATGAAGTCCATCATCACACGCTCCCATTACCAAGTTGGAATAGAGAGTAGCTGCATCAAACCACCCGGTCGTCGATGCTCCTACTTAACATGCTGGCATTTCAAGCATCGAGATACATATTCAACAATATGCCTCTTCATTCCACTCCACTAATACAACTGACAGTAATCATGGTACATCTTAGCTGCACCAGGATAAATCAAATACCTGGAGTTTTGAGCATCTTGTAAAATAAACTGAACCAACTCACCAACCTACGGCACACACATGCGACCATCATACCGAAGAACCCCATCTAAACCAATAAAAGCCCTTCTAGCCTCTCCAGCTAACACTTATTCACGAATAGAAACCAAGTGATGATCCTCAAACTGACGCTATCAAATTTGATCTGAAAAAAAAGAACTAGCCTTAACACAAGACAAAATTCTTATGGGTTGGATAAATCTAATCTAATCAACCAACTAGCCAAAGACTAAACATCTAATGGAAATGGCCTCTGTGAAACTACTAAGGATGATAAGCTTCCCATACTGACCGCCTTCCGACTTAAGGCATCCGCGACCATGTTTTCCTTTCCAGGTGGTAGAGAATAGTAATATCACAATCCTTTAGTAACTCAATCCATCTTTGCTACCTAGAATTGAGCTCTCGGTGTCTCAACATGTACTGAAGACTATAATAGTCACTATAGATCTTAGACTGGACCCCATATAAGTAATGCCTTAAAATATTAAGCGCAAACACTACCGCCGCCAACTCCAAGTCATGACCGGGGTAGTTACGCTTATAAACCTTCAATTGTCTCGATGCATAGGCACTAATTGACCCTGTTGCATCAGAACATAACCCAAAAAAACACCAGAAGCATCACAATTCATGGAAAAACTCTGACCCTGAACTAATAAGGTCAAAACTGGCGATGAAGTCAACAACTCATTGAGCCTCAAAAAGCTCAACTCGCAATCCTCGAACCACTGAAAGGACATATCCTTTTTAGTCAAAGGTGTTGCAATTGATAAAAAATCCTTGAAAAAATTCTAGCAGTAACCTATATCTTAGTACGAGATGTTGGCCTCGGCCAATCACCCACTGCATGTATCTTTGCTAGATCAACTTTAATCCCATCCTTAGACAGCACATACCCTAAGAATGCAAAAGACTGTAAACAAAACTCGTACTTTGAGAATTTGGAATAAAACCGGCGTTTTCTCGGTGTCTGAAGTATCACCCTCAAGTGCTTCTCATGATCAGATTTACCTCGCGAATATACCAAAATATCATCGATGAATACAATCACAAATGAGTCTAGGTAGGTCTTAAGCACCTTATGCATCAAGTCCATAAATGTTGTTGGGGCATTAGTCAAACTGAAAGACATAACCAGGAACTCATAATGGCCATAGCGAGTCCTAAATATTGGCTTTGGTATTTCCTCCATCTGAAACCTTTACTGATGATATCCTGACCTCAAGTCTATATTAGAAAACACTGTTGCACCTTGAAGCTGGTCAAACAAGTCATTGATCCTCGGCATAGGATATCTATTATTAACTGTAACTTTGTTCAGCTGATGGTAATCCATACACATCCGTATAGTACTATTCTTCTTTTTAACAAACAAGACTAGCGTACCGTACGGTGACAGACTTGAATGAGCAAAGCCCTTATCTAACAAAGTTTGAAGCCGAACCTTTAGTTCTCTCAACTCTGCAGGATCCATATAATAGGGAGAAATAGAAATGGTCCTGGTGCTCGACTCTAAGTTAATAGAAAAATAAATATTCCAATCGGGTGGTAGGCCTAGTAGGTCGGTCAGAAATACATCAAGAAACTCAAAAACCACAGGAACAGATTCAAGAGTAGGAGTTTTGGGCCGAACGTCGCGAACGCATGCTAAATAAGCTAGACATCCTCTCACCACTAACCTTCCAGCCTAAAGGAAGGAGATGATCCTTTTCGATGCAAGGCTACTAGAACTCTGCCATACAACTAGAGATGCACCAGGCATGGCTAAGTAATAGTCTTGGCATAATAATCCAAAACCGCACGGTGAAGGGACACAATCCATGCGCAGTATAATATTAAAACCCAACATATCTAATAACATCAAATTTGCCCAAGTATCCATCACTCATAGAATTCATACATAATCTGATAACCTGATCCACTACTAAAGAATCACCTATAGGGGTAAAACACACATAAATATTGATAACATCTCACTAGTCAACCTCAAATTGGGTTAAAAATAAAAAGAAACATAAGAACAAGTGGATCCACGGTCAAACAAAGCTAATGCGAGTTTCGAACACACAGAAATCATACTTGTAATCACTGCATCTAAGTCTTCTGCCTCTGTTCTAGCTAGCGTAGCATAAAACTGGTGACCACTATCAGGACAACCACCACTGTGACCACCAAACCTACCCTACAGGCCTCTACTAGGGGAAAAAACCTATGCTTCACAGTCGGTAGCGAAACTAATATCAAAGGATGAACATGATGGGAATAAAGATGAATAGCACCCCATTTGGGGCATGCTCTAGCAAAGTGACCAATCATACCGTACTCAAAATATGGCCCTAATGGCCTATTCTAGTGAGAACCACATCCAGAACCCGAATGACCCCAAGATGAGTGAATCCAGAACCACAAGAAAATTTCCTTGAAGAGAGTGCATGAAAACTCTACTGAGACGGTGATGAAACCTAAAGTGAAGCCTAGACCATCCTCTAGACTGGCCCTGAGCATAATGTGGCTGACCACGGCCCCTAGAATGGGACCCACTGTGACAACCCTAATTCTTATGTATCTTATCACTAAGCTAATGTGACTCGCAATAGAGGGTCTTTACGAAATTAGTATGATCTACTAATGCCTGAAAAAGTCGACCATCAGATACCAACAATGCCACGGAATCATGTAGCCTATTTCGTAACCCATTAGGAAGCTTGCAGACCCTCTTTGCCTTTGTAGGCATAAATTCAACCCCATAAACGAAAAACTGGTGGAATCAAGCCTCATACTCGGCCACTGACATCGGACCTTGTTCAAGCTTGTTGAACTATTCCCTTAGGCGCTCTCTCTCATCTCTCAAGACAAACTTTCTCATAAATACCTCATAGGACTTAGCCCAAGTCGATTGAAGTTTACCCTCTAGTCTGCAAACAACAAAAGGCCGTCCACCACTTTGCCACACCACGCATCTGGTAAGTAGTGAAAGCCACGCCGTGGGTCTTCAAAATACCCATGTTCCCAAATCTCTTTTTACACTCATTAATAAATTCATAGGCATCTTCCCCCGAAACTCTAGTGAATCGAGGGGATCCAGTCTCAAAAACCTACTCAGGAGCTTATACTCCGAAACTCAACTGCAGGAGCAATAAGTGGTATCGAAAGAACCTTGGGAGGTGCAGGAATAACTGCTATTGGAATAGGCTGTACTAAAGGAACTACAGTCGTAGGATGTAACAGTGGAGTGGTTGTTTGTGCTCCATCAGTAGGAGGCCCGCCAAAAGCACTAAGGAACTTCCATAATATGTTGTGTATATCAGGAGGGGGTGCTGCAACCGGTAGATTCTTAGAGTAATAGCAGGAGTAGTCACTTCCGCATGTGCTCTGGCTGGAACTCGAGCTATCTTCTTAGCTACTGAAGATTGTAAGGGTGGCATCTGCGAGAGAGTGAAGATAATGAGTGGAGGCATTCAAGAAAGCATCTAGGATGCATAAGGGAGAAGTCACATTAATACATGTCACTATAGCCTCCCGAAGATAAGCCACGGATATCTCTGCACCGACCGCAGGACTCTACTAGACATTAGCTCTGTACACTAAGACCAGATGAACCTAAAGCTCTGATCACGGCCCAATGTCTCGGATCATGATTGCACCTACTATCCTACCAATAGGAGAACCAACCCTGTAGCCCAAAGCCGAAGCGGGAGGCTACCATCAAAAATAAAGGATTGCACAAGTACAATAACAAGGTATAAATTAAAAGGGATATGAAAAAAATAGAGAAATATAATAACAGAATTAATAAACTCCAAAAATCCAGTATTAGTGTAATAAACAAAGCCAGTAATTACATAGTATAAGCAAAAGTTTTCTATAAGTATGTCTTTGGAAGTACAAAATAGAAAAGTCCTACGTGAAGAGAGAGCAGGGCAGCTCGACGTCAAGCTCACCCCTGTATCTCCGAAGTGAACAACAAGTAATCACGAACGATATTTCGTAAATCAATGTTGGATGCTAAAACTCGAATCTGCACCATGGGAATAAGTGTAGTAAGAGTACAAGTTGCCGAAGTAAATCATACCCAATAGGCTTTAAGGTCCCACTAGGCACATAACAATGATAAAAGAAGTAAATTATGGAATGCAAGAAAGTAAGGTCACAAAAGAGAATAGTACAACATGAAAGCTAGCTACTCAGATGAGAATCAAGTAAACGGATAGATATGTATTCACTAGCTAAAACATCCGAATAGGATCTCAGGCAAAAGAAGAGAACGTACCTGAAATCTTTGAAATGATATATATAAACAACAATAGCAACTAACTCAAGAGATGGATAAGAAGACAAAGAGAGAACTTGAACGGTATACTGGTAACCTCAAGTAAGAATTGAATGAATAGTCAAATGATGTCTCGCACAGATATCCCACATAATAAGGCAGTCTCACATATATATAGTAATGATAATTGATCAGTAAATACAAGAAGTAAATTAACACTACCATATCCCCCATAAAAATGGAAGCGTACATAGAAAACACGCTCACCCATAGGCCTCCTATACGACCAGGGGTACACTGAAAAAATGAGTTGCTGAAAAGTAAATACACACCCTAAAGTAACAAGTCCTGTGTAAATTCCTCCTTCGATACTCATACGCCCAGTAGGCAGGATCCATGGAAGGATAGCCCTACTTCCTGTATATCCCAGATCCATCATATACTCCTCCTCCGGTAGTTGTATCCCAGAGGCAAGGTATATGGAGGTACACCTACCATGTACAATCTCTAACATCATCATAATCTCACATCCCCAAGTCACAGAGCCTTCTCACAGTCTAGCATCCAATTCCTCATAACAATAGTATCAAAGTCATAATATCGGCAATTCATGGTGTCTAATGCCATAATATAGTGGTACCACCAACATTCTAGGAAATAAGTATTATCAAGTCTCTAAACCAATATGTGTATAAATGTCAAAACATTGTACTCACCGTCGTGCGACGACGAGCTCAAGTGCCAGTATTTGTACTCACTATCAAATAAAGTCGGACACAAGTCCCAACATTAATTAATCAAATGATATTTACCAATTCCACGGTGTGAAGCTTGATAAAAACAAGTGAAATAGTAATACCGAATGATTGGTACACTGGCGAGTCTAAAACGGTTAAAAGTCCTTTAACATATATTATTATCAGATTATTACAAGTTATCATATTTTATGTCATTATCCATTATTATGCTTATTATCAGTATCTAGCCTCCACGACTTCAAAATCAAGTGGTGACAAGGGCCCCAGTCCCAATGCACTCTCAAAACGGAGCTCGTGGCTCAATCTCTCATATAATGAATGCACAACACATCAATACATCTATATTAATGCCCAACTTATCCCTGCACAGGCGTAACTAAGCTACAACTACTAGCACAATACACCAACCCAAACCAAAGGGAAAAACCCAAAACCAACCCATGTTTTAGTGTTCTACTACTTCAGAGTCATCCTAGAATCATCACGAGGCTAATACTATGTCATGGCATCGCATTACAGCGAACCAGTAGGAGAACCAACCCCGTAGCCAATAGCCGAAGTGGAGGACTACTAAACAATTGCGGAAGTACATCAAAAGTCAAAAGATCATTAAATGCGGAAGTTTTACAGAATAAAATAAACTACCCAAAATCTGGTATCAGTGTCAAACGAACCACTAAGTACAAAAGCAATAAAAACAGAAATAGGTTTAATACAACTGCATATCCGAAATACATAGAGATTATATAAAACTGCAAAAGCTGAAAAGAAGTAGGTAAAGGCCGGAAACCAAGCTCACCCTGAATCTCTTAAGTAAATAAGATCTGAACGAAAAAATGTCTATATATCACGAATGGGAACTTGTACTCGGATCTGTACATGTATAAGAGTAGTATGAGTACAAACTGTCGAAGCAACCCATACCCAGTAGGCTTCAAGGGCCCACTGAGCACATGGCAATAAAAAAATAGTAAATAACATAGTACAAAAAAAAGGGTCACAAAAGCAAATAGTACTATATGAAAAACTAGCAAATCAAATATGAATTAAGTATCACATAGAATGATATCGCTAGCTAATCACAAAAAAGGTTTCAGGCAATGAAAGAAATATACCCGGCATCCTTGTAACAATATATGTGAATAATAACACCAAAATTGGGAATAAAAAAAGATAGGAATAGAACATGATCGGTATACCTGTAACCTCAAGTGAAAGAATAAATAACTGAATAAAAGAGTAAGGCACAAATCCCACATAACATGAAGCAACAAGTAAACAATAAGGAAAACTAAGCAGTAATATGGATAATAAACTAAAGCAATTAAATACTGAGAAGTCCCCCAGAAAAAAGCGCAACGTATACAGAAACATGCTTACCCATAGGCCCCCCAATCCGACCTATGAGCATACTGACGAAAACAAGTGCGGAAAAGTAACATATACACGATCATTATTAAAAACTCACATCCCAATTTCAGAACCACAATGAATCACAACTGGCATCTTGTGGCCCACATCAATGTTATCTCGCCAGCACCGTATGCCTCATATCAATGTTATCCCGCCATCATCTTGTGCCTCATATCAATAATATTCGCTAGACAAACTCGGAAAATCAAGACGTAAAATGCCGATATATCATAGGGTATCACCACTAATCCTTAACAAATTAGTATTATCATGTTTCGATAACCAGTTGTACAATGTGTTTTCAAAAAGATGTACTCATTTTCATTCGACGACGGACTCAAGTCCCAGTGCTATACTCATTGCCGAACGAAGTTGGTCTCATGTCCCAGCATTTATTAGTAAAAAGTTACCTTTCCCGGTGCCAGGACATGAAGCCTGGACTAAACAAGTGAAAATAGTGTTACCGGGTGCTTGATACAATATCGGGGCTAAAACAGTAAAAGATAATTACTTATATTATTATTAAGACATTTCCATTTATTTTATTATGTTGTTATGAAACTCTATCATTAAATCATGCGCTAGCGATCATGGCATCATAAATCAGGTGGTGATACTACCCAACCCCAATGAACTCTCATCAGAGCCATAGGCCCGGCCTCTCATGTCATGAATGCACATCATATAGACGTCACGTATATATATATCACATATAATCATGAAATATCCACATCATATGCCCTGTAAAGGTATCTCTAATCAAATGCCAAGTCTCAGGCCCCATATCACTCGGGTGCCACAATATCAATATTAACATGAAATGGATGAAAGAATGGTACAGGTTACTATACAACCTAGTTACCAGACCCACAAATGCATTTAGTATAGTTATTAAAGATATAAGCCCAGAGATAGCCCTACTGAGCCTACCTGTTGTTCAATAATAAAGCACTGCAATATCACGAATCTTACTGCGACTAACGTCAAACGGTCTCCAAATAATCTGAAACTTGTTTCAAAGTATTTTGTATGTTAATATAAATCTGATGGTGTATTTTATGCTAAGTTCCATATTAGGCCTAAAATAGGCTTGCATGGCCTGCTTGTCAAAATTGAAAATAAATTTCACTATAGGGTTCTCAACGTCATTAGAAACCCGTGCTCCAAAATTGAGCACAATTTGACCGCGGGAAGGGCATAAAAATAGCCCGGAAAGATTTGACCCTAATGGGGTCAAAGATTCAGTCTTTATGAATTAAACGAAGAAATTATGGTGTATTAACGATACTAGATACAAAATACTAGGGAAACAAAGAATTACGCCATAAAATATGGATTATGACATGATTTTATTAACTTCATCAAAAGGGTTCATTAATGGAGGAAATCAAGAAACTTGAGAATTAAAACGAAGAAAACTTACCCAAAACACGAAGGAAATCGAAGAAAAACGATGAGGGAATTTTTTTTAGCCTTGGAATGATGTTTGGAGAGGTTTTTCGTGGAAAAACGGGTTTAAACAAAGTGTTTTTACTAAAAAAATTAAGTTTGGGGTCTTTATATGACTGGCAGACATTTTTCTCTTCACGATCGTGTCCAAAAGTGTCGTGATCGTGAAGAGTAACTGAAATTACTCATCGCGATCGCAAC
>JBDJHY010224400.1:0-11145 GCA_039654485.1 Withania somnifera | reverse complement strand
GCAAGACAAACTCAAAATTTGGGGGAAAATGGTGTTTTCTAAGAAAGGGAAGCAGGAAACCTATAGTTAAAGAACTAACTATGGTAGTGACCTCAAAGTCCTGGCCCCCAAAGGCCAAGGGAGGAGAGGTAAAAGTTCACACAGATGATGTACCACTACCCACCTGGTACACCGCTGCCTGGTATGAACCAGAAGGAGATGAGGGAGACGAGGAAAAACTAGAAGAAGAAGAGGATGGAAAGCTAGAAGTAAACATACTTACTGTTTGTACTAGGTGATAGGAAGAGGAACGAAAAGAAAATGCTAGAAACGGGGAAGAACTCTGATAATGGGAACAACAAAAGAGAAGATGTAAAACCAAGGAAGAAAAGTTGGGAATCCCCACAAAGGTAATAAATGTATGGAAAGTGGGGGCTATTGAAATGCCCTGGTAATCCCAAGGGTTGTGATTATGACGTTTTGGAGTAGATGGTGAAAAGGCCCACTGCAGTAAATATCGCCTGTTCCCCAGGAGGATATTGCAGAAGGGGAAACGTTTCCTAGGGAAATAGTGACACATGGCAGCAAATTAGGGGGATGGCGACACGTATAAAGAAAAGGCGGGAAAACCTAGCGACCCAGTAAAAACTCCCGTCTTATCTCCATTAAAAAAGAACGGGGGTAGCAGGACGGAATTAGCTCATCCCAATAGAGGGCGACGAAGAAAAAATAAAATACCCAAAGTATTGGTCACCACGGAGATATGGGAGACAAGTCACTTCGGCTATAGTGCGATTCCATACTGGTCACGACGGTTTTAGGCTAGCTCGTCAAAAGCACATCTTACTTTGGCGACAAGGTTGTCTCAGCTCACCCTAGTACCGCGGAGGGACTTCGGCAAGCCGATCAGACGATACAAGACAAGGTATGGACCCCGAGGACTTCACCTCGGGGACACCCCGCTCATCCCCACACAAGGACATCAGTCGAGTGGGGTAAACACACACACTGAATCCTACTGTAGAATAACGATATTAATTAGAAATAATATCTACCTTTAATGACTAATATTTACTGCCATAATTAAGAGGACTCCTAATAAAGAAAGGATCCTCAAGAAATCGTGATTACCATTTATAAGTGGTAGAGTTATAGTAGGTTTACTATGATTAGAGGAAGCAATTAATGTCATCTCGAAAATCCCTCCGGACTCATAACAGTACCAAACTTGATCATCAGAAGCCTCTATAAAAGCCCAAGAAGTTCAAAGCCAAAGGTACGCTCACAATACTACTCTAAAAGACTATTGGAATTCCTCTACAACTTAATACTAACTTAAGCATCAGAGAATTACCCCGGGGACCACCTTGGGATCTGTTTTGTAGGCACCCACGCGCTCATTGCTGTTGGTCGAGGACTCAAGGTACTTTTTATCTCCCATAATTTTATTGGTGATCTTTTTAAGACTCATCATTAACCAAAAGGGTCAGTCCATAAAAGAATATTGGTGTTATGTTCAATAAAATACAAAGAACACTATGTGTGTGTGAGAGAGAAAGCACACATTATTAGGTCATCCATCACCAATTTTCTAAATTTAGATGATACTAATATCTCCTTCTCTTACGTATAAAAACAAGTTTTTATTTTGTCTTTCTGCAGGCATTTTTTTATAGATAAATTACATAATAATCAAACATTCTTATCCTATATATTTTTAAATATATACGGAGAATCGCAATATATATATAGAGAGTCGCGATACGTAATTTTTGTGTTATAGATAATTCACGATGCATTATATATATCGCGAATACATAATGTATTGTGTGTCTAACCATTTATCTGAATGATTTACTGTGTATTTATATGTATTTGAAGAATTGTTTGAGTTATGTATCACATTCAAGTTATGTCTCGAGCCCAGGATATGTATCGCGAACCTTTGTATATATTTGGAGAGTTTCTTGGGTTATGTATCACTCCTAAATCATATATCAAAACCCTCCATATATTTTGCGACATCTTATGTATCACGCCTAAAAGAGTAATATAAAATGCAATTTATGAAATTAGTGAAATGAGGAGTGATTGACTCCTATAGTAGTGTATTTTATGGAGTTTACCCTTTTTTTTTAGCCAGGAGTCTATAAAAAACAACCTCTCTACTTTGCCTTAACTCTGAAGTTGTGTATTGAATGTCTATTTCCTATGTCTATCAAGTTAAAGTAGAGTTAGACAATTTCTAGTGAATATCTATTTCCTACGTCTATCATGTTCAATAAATTTAGACAAATTCTAGTGAATATCTATTTCGTATGTCTATCAAGTTAAGAAAAAATCACACCAATTTTTTTCTATAAATAAAAGGGTTCTGTTCATTGTAAATGACACCTGAATCATTCTTAAGAATAATCAGAATTTTTCTCTTTTTTTTTCTCTCTAAATATTATTCTTATCTTTACTTTATTATTTTAATAACAAATTTATTTTTGTTATTATTTCCAGCATTTCTTTTAAATGATAAAAGAATTCACGATTGCTAATCTTTGAATGCGGTAAAATGTACTCCAATGTAATATTTCTTGAATTATATTTTAAAAGCACACATTAAGTAAACCCCATGCAATAGCTCGATCGAAAAATTATATAAAAAAATATTGAACTTAAGAACTCATATCTTCGAAAACCAACTTGGTAACCCTTCTGGGTCTTCCAATAGGCACTATCTTATGCACCGACGAATATCAAAGCACATTATATATCATAATCAAAATTAATTATTCCATTAAAAGAAATTAAAATATAAAGAAAACATGAGATTTTTAAATAAATTAAAGAGAAAGTTGATTATTCCATTCTTTTATTAGAGAGTCGTTGTCCTCATGAGCTGTTAGCCATTTCATATGATTCACTTACATATGTTTCTAAATTAATTTTTTTCCCTTTGTTTTTTACTCTATTTATGCCATAATTAACTAGGGAAATATTACTTATATAGAAATTTAATTTATGATAAAATTACCTATTTTTAACTAGCTATCACTCCACTCCTTAAAGTTGTTTTTTTTTAGTGGGTGGGAATATGCTTTTAAGTAATGTATCAATGAGAAAAAAAAATACTTTATGTAAGTTGCCTTAAAATATATTGAAGGGAAAAGTCAAAATATTTCTTACTAGTAATTTTTTTATTTCTTACTAATAATTTTTTTATTCTCAAAATTTGAATTTGAAGACTATGATTAAATGATGGATGTGAAATACTCATTACAAAAGAAAAATGCTTTCGGTTAAAAAAATTATTCTCAAAAAAGAATATGTTATTATCGTGCTATAGGTTATGAGTAAACTACATAAAATATATTAACTGGACATTTAGTGATGCATATGTTTGGTAAATTTTAGGAGCCAATTACTCTGCATACCACTAGTTTTCGAAATTATATTCATATTTTTTTTATGAGTGATGCATAACTTGAGCGCAATATAAAATTCAAGAAATTCTCAAGATGCATACAAAGGATCACAATACACAACTTAAGTAATCCTTCAGATACATATAAATACATGTTAAATCGTTCAGATATATGATTAGACAAGTGATACATTATGCAGTCACGATATATACATCCGTATATACCGCTCCCCTTCATACAAATTGCACTTAAGAAGAATGATATATTTTGTTATTTTTAAAAAAATAATAAAATAAAATGTATATTATAAAGGATGTTTAGTTAATCATCTAATATTTTAGTTATTAGGAATCGTCTAAACCTCATAAACATATTTATCAAAATGAAAAGTATTTCACCAAAACTCTTTTTTTTTTTTAAAGAATAAAAGAAAGAGACAAGCTTTATCATTTGAGAAAGACAAAAAGTAGAAACAAGTTTAATTTTAGAAATGGTAATTAATTAATTTGAAACTAACTATATCCACAATTTGCAAACCTTATCTCTTTGTTAAATTACAAATTTGGCCATTTTTCATTTGTTTATATTATGGAAATCTATATAATAGCTTCCCACCAAACACACAACCTAACAAACACTCATGAATGATAACTATGCACTTCCACACAAACAAACAAAAAGGGAAATCATTGAGGTGATATATATATATACATACATATATATATATATATAATTTGATATAAAATTAATAAATATTCAAATATCGATAAATTCTCTATATGAAATCGCCTCTACAAATATGAAATAGCTTCTTATTGAGAGATTAACAAATATTTTAATTTAAGTATCGAATGAATGTAATAATGAAACAAGGGAGTTCTTTTGCAGAGACAAGAAAAAATATATTCAATGAGGTATGATATCATACAAGAAAGACAAGTTGCAGATGGAAGAAACCATTTCTCCCCTCCGAAAATTTAAGAGGTCAATATTGTTTGGCATATAATAACATGTAATCACATAGGCATATACCCTTTTTCTTCTCTATTCCTATAGACTTACGAATATACAGCTCATATGTATTGAACAAACCCTATTTATGTGTTATTATATAATTGATGACATAATCACATCATCTCATTCAACATAAAATTCAGATATTTTCTTGTAAAATATAATACAAATTAAATATATCATATAAATTAAAATAAAGATAAAAAATACAATTCAACCTACAAGTATTTGCCTTTAAAAAGTAGAGAAGAGTAAAACATCAAGTAAACCATTTCTTACGAGATCAATTTAAAAAAGATTTTTAATATACTACGAGTAATATAAGATACTGACAACTTGTATGCCACTGCACAACAATAATGGTTCCAACTAGCCAGCATCGAATATTTTTTATTTTAAGTCGAAAAATTATTAAAAATAATTTCTTACAAAAACAAAAAAAAAGAGATTAAGTCGACGTACATTTTATTTTGCCAACTTCACTTATAAAAGTATTTTAAAATATTTATTATTACTCTAGTAAAACAACAATAATATGATATATAATATTGTAATAAAAAAGATTGTGAATTTCTCTATATATATCCAAATCATACTTATTTTCGCCTCTCCTTTCCCAATTTTATTTTTTTTAGCAAAATGTACAATTTCATCAAACTGTTAGGCAGAAAACATTAATTAAAAATTACAAAGAAAAATAAAAATAACTTTAAAGTAGAGAAGAGAATTCAGAACAAACTTGACGGCCGTTTAATTACTTCAAACACCAACATCACAGCTCTGTGCAAGCTGATACTTAACGGCGTTGTTTCCTACCATAATCCCTCCGTAAGCGGGCCCGGGCCGATTACCAAATGGCACGTACGCAGAGCACACGACATGTAAATGTTAATGGCCCGTTGTCACGCTGCCCACTTTCCACTTTATACGTCCATCAATTTTAAAATCAAGCCAAACGCCACCATTTTGTTGATCTTCCGTTAGGCCCGGCCCAATATATGGAGCGATCGGTACGTTATTTCCATAAACAAAAGGTGACCATATGTTCACGTCCTTATGGCCTTGATACACTGCGGGTATTTGAGTGTAATACGTGATTTGTTGATTATGATACGTTCCATATATACGCATGTTATCGTAATAAATACCGATTTTTTTATTAGGGTTTCGTGCATAAATGGTAGCCTGGATGGAGGTAGAAAAGATATTAGGGGCGGATACGTTGAAAGTAAAGATGGTGGTATCTTGGAGGATGAAACGGGGTTTTTTGGGCTGAAGTACAGCCCATACTATGAGGATAGTGAGAAGAGCTAAGAAGAGGAAGATAAGGAGTGCGGCGCAACAACGTCGATATATCTTCTTCTTCTTGTTCTTGTGGTGACTACACTTTTTTTCTGACATGTCGACAGCGGTGATAGTTGTAATAGTGGAAAAGTCACGAGGAAGGAGGATAGGTGATTATTAGTGGTGTGGGAGAATTGGAAGGGGAGTGGAGATGGGAATTGATTGTCAAATAAAGGAGAAGAGGTGAATAAAGTAGTTTCTTTATGCAACTTCAGTCCTAGAAAGTGTGCAGCAGCATAACCAAAGCATGGACCCCACATATATATATATATATATATATATATAAAAGTTGTTTGAATATTATACGAAAAATATGATACTTTATAATTCTTCTTACATAAATACAAGGAAAAAAAGAAAAATATTGGTTTTGGTGGAATCAAGGATAGAAAAGATTGCAGTTAGTTTAATAATAATTGAATAATGTTGCTTATTCAACTCAAATCGAAAAATTTCTTAAATATAATGTAAAAGGGCCTATAAACGAGGAAAGACAAAGTATATATAATCTATATTACTATCTCAGAGATGACCATAAAAAAAATGTGGAAATAAAAGTAAACGGGGGAGTATTTGGTTCAAGAAACAAAGTTCAAGAATTTTGGGATCCAAGAGGCGATTAATATAGATTGTGGTGGAATAGTTTAGAATTTCTCTACCCATAATTAGAGATTATAAATTAAATTTTTTTAAAAAATTATAAAATTTGGTTAAGCCTCAATATAAATATCAAATAGAAATAGAAATCGAGAAAGTAAATCCAAGAGACATATCATGTGGCCATGATATATTATGGTGCAATAGTTCAAAATTCCTTCACTCTTAATAAAAAATTTAAATTAAAAATTTTAAAAATATTATAAAATCTGGTCAACCCTCAATATAGAAGGATCCAAGAGACGTATTATGCGGCCATAATAGATCGGCCAATTAGTTTAATTAATTTGGTCAATGATGATGATGATTAAAAACAAATTAATCTTGGGTTCGTAAAATGAATTTAAACATTGCACAAATTATGATGCACCATCATAGGAGATCTGATCAGAAGTTATGTACTTTGCATATATATATAAAGCTTTAATATTTAGGCAATTTACATATATTTCAGTCCTTTAGTTTTTAATATTAATTAATTATAAATTTTTTTAACGCCTTTTAAAAAATATCACATTTCATAAATATTTTGCTGAAGTCATAAATATACCTATACATTTACAAATACATTCTTTATTTACAGATATTTTATTGAACAAGTCACAAATTTTTTATTTATTTATAGATTTATTGAATAAGTCATAAATACTTGATTTATTTACAAATATTATGTTAAAACAAATCATAGATATTTTCGGTCAAGCAACAACCAGTCAAAGATATTTTTCGTCTATCAATAACCAGTAGCGACTAACAACATATATTTTAAACAACTAAGTCACAAATATTTTATATTAATTTCTTGTCTCCCTTCAAGCGTCTAACCAAATTGCATATATTTTATATTTTATATTTTAAACAACCACAACTTCTCGTCACCTCCAACCCATACGAAAGCTCTATCACCGGCGACAAACCAAAAACAACCACCAAAACCTCCAACACCATTGCGTCATTGTGTTTGAAAAAACAGCCACCAAATAACCCGCATCTCCACCATCGTCCACCCCACATCAAAAAATTGACACAACAATGAAAAATAACAACAAAATTAAAATTCACGTCAAGGACGGGTTTGATGTTGGATGGAGGTTGTTGTGGGTTTCCACAGGACGGAGACAGGGGAGATGGGTTTGATTTGGTGTTGCTAGATCGTAGGTCTTGTTTTGGGTGTCGGTGTTGTTGGTCATTGTTCGGGTTTTTCGTCGATTTCCATCGGAGATGATGGTGTTGTTGGGGCGTGAAGGAGGACGGTGATTGTCAGGGTACTTTTGGGTCGCGATACATGAATCTTGCCGGATATCGATTTGTCTCCGATGTGAAGTTGATTTGGAGAGGGCGAGAGATATAAGAAAGCTAGGGTTGAAAATTGTAAGTATATGTAAGCTAATACAAAATCCAGGATATTTGAATGAGATTTTATATAAATTTACTCTCTAAGATTGAAATTTGAGTAATTCTATCTAAATATTACGATACATATAATATTTTTTTAACAAAAGAAAGTTTGAATAAATTTCACCGTATCACCCTAACCTCGCCCTTATTCACATGGATCCAACTTATATCTTTTTAATTAAGAATAAAAAAATTATTTACCATGTCACTATAATCTTTATTTGCTATCTGATAAGATAATTATTTTATTTTATTTTGTTCTATTTAGTAAAAATAACAAATTATTTATATATTACAAATTTATTCGAAAGTTATTCAATTATTAAAGTTATTATCTATTTTTTCTAGCTATATGTAATTCTCATAATTCTAATCCCTTTACTTTATGTCATTTTACTTAGGAAGAACGGAAAATATTTGCTTTGACTTTATAAATCTTTATTTGAACTACTACAAAGAAATAAAGCAAGAAAATATTAAGTGATTATTACACATCTTACCACAGAAAAAAAGAATTCTTACATACATGCATCATGATTCAAGGTTTCAATTTCAATTGATATTTCATATAAATACATATGAAACATATAAAATACACTATTATAAAGTCAATTATTTCTCGTACAGTTTCTAAAATTATTTTTCATATCTTTTTTATGTGTGATACATACGGAGGATCATGATACATAACTTGAGTGCGATATATAGAGGGCTACGATACATAACTCAATTAACCATATCCAGATACACACGAGTACAGTGTTAGACACATGATACATTATATAGTCCCGATACATGCGAGCTATCATGAGTTATGAATAACGCTCAAGTTATGTATCACGGTCCTCCGCATGTATCACGATTCTCCGTATATATCGCGGCTAAAGAATAATACATTTCGTAATTTTTTAATAAGTAATGAGCTAAAATATAAATATGATAATAATATTTGGTTAATTATGTTATTTTTTCATAAATATATTCTTATATTATCAGTGCATTTTGACCTATTAGAAAAGAACTTTTTTTCTTTTTTACAGTTATAAATCAATAATATATATGTTGTATATTACTGACATATATAGAGGTTTTTTCCACTATAGAATAAAATTTTGTTTGATAAACCATAAATTTCTCATTCAGAAAACTCATGGAAGGAATAGATTCTGATTGAGAAAATGAGAGATTTCTTAATTTTTCCATATAAAAGTACTATTATTTCTCAGTTGGAAATTTCAATAAGTAAATAGTGATAATTACCTGAAATTAGTTAAGCACTTTTTTTTTAGAAAAAAAGAGTACAACAAAACATTTGAATTAGTTAATGCAAAAACATAGTAAATGATACATGCAGGGTACTGTTTATCATTCCTATATTAGACTTTAATTATGTTAAATTCATTAAAATAAAAATCATTTTTTATTATGATTTTCCACAATTGACATTCGTACCTGAAATTTCTGACTAAAAGTAAATATAAACTATATTGTGCATACTGAAGTAAATAAATTCGTAAAAAATTACAAAATATACGACTTTCTTTATTCGCAATACATATGGAGGATTGTGATATATAACTTGAGACGATAAATAACTCATGATACGTCATATATTTTATGGATATACAACGTATCGCGCATCTAACCATGCATATGAATGATTTAACATGTATCTGGATGGTTATTTGAGTTATATATCATAACCCTCCATATTATTTGGAGGGTTTTTTGAGTTGTTTGTCACATCCAAATTATATATCATGACCCTTCATATATATCGCACATAAAAAAAATTCATATGAAACATAATTTTAGAAACTAATGATATGAAAAAATTTAATTCTATAATAATGTATTTTATATAATTTATCTAAAAGTAATAATTTTTAAATTATATATATAATCTGTTGAATCCTCTTGACGTAAAATAGGAGAAGATTCTAGTTAAATTGACTTTATAGAGTTGTTTTTAAGTCACAGGATAACATTTTTATGAATTTTATATGTACCAACGTACAAGTTTCTTACAACATAGTGTTTTTATTTTAATATATAATTATTTTATTTTATTTTATATGTTTTTTTTTTTCATGAAGGAAAAATCCAATATGTTATAAGTGGAGATGTTAACATCCTACCTATGACGAAAACGAAAATCTTTAATATGAAAAAAAAAAATAGTCACTTTTTAAGTTCTTATAATTAAAGATTTAATGTATAATTACTATCCTAAATTCCAAAATTCACACACATAATAAAATTCACAATTGTTTTACTTGTTAAATTTAAAACTTCACGATAATAATTCATTTTCAAAAGCAAGGCCGAAAAATGGCTAGTAACCTCTATTTTTCACCCTGATAGCTTTAATAATAATATCTCGAAATTATGTATTTGAAATTTTACGATAATGAAGTGATAAATTAACTTAAAACTTCTCATTAAGAACATATTTTGAATATCATGCTCATACAAATGGTTATAGACTTATAGTCTATTTAAGGTCATAATTTTAAAATTTTATCTTTATATTTATTTAAAATATATTATATAAACTAAAATATTAGAAGAATCAAAATTATATGTTATACAATCATGAATCAGAAAAATATATTTTTCAATCAATCAACCACTATAAAATGGCCAATTAAATAATAACATCATTTTCCCTGCCACGATATCCCTTTCACCTACCATTTGCCTAATTTCCATATGTATTATTAATTTGATTATCTGGTTTTAATTATATATACAGTTTGAAAAAATAAAAAATAATTTTAGACTTTATGGTATTAAATTAAAATATATAATGTATTAAAATATTTTTTAATTTTGTGCTTTTACATATTAAAAGTTATAATTATAAAATTGTCAATAAAAAACTTTTTACATGAACTAAAAAAATAAGACAAACAAGTTGAAATAAAAGAATTCTATATCTATCAACTTATCTAGGGGTGACTTTGACAGGTTAGATTAAATTTAAACGGGTCAACAAAAGGGTCAATATCCAACTCAATTAGAATTTTTTTTGGGTTAATATGGGTTAGGTAACAGTTTATAACTCAATCCGCATAATTTTTACTAAGTTTTAATTGTGTTTTTTTTTTTTTTTTTATAAATTTTTAGTAGCTAAATGATAATTTTATTTTCTTTATTTTGACTATTTATAACATATAAAAAATATTTTAATAAGATTTCTCATATGCCAATTTGAATAGCATATCAACACAATATTTAATGAAGTGAGCTAATAAATGTACGAGTCAATAATTAGCCCAAATTTAAATAAGTTGTGACGACTTGGGTTTATTTTGCCACCTCCTAAACTTATCAA
>JBDJHY010224380.1:0-11145 GCA_039654485.1 Withania somnifera | reverse complement strand
ATTCTTCCGTACTAATTGTAGTAGTCCTCCGCTTCGGCTATAGACTATAGGGTTTGGTTCTCCTACTGGTGGTATAGTAGATTCCATCATGATCCGAGAAATCGGGCTGTGACACGGCCTCAACACAACGACTTCACTATAGTGACTTCGGTGAAGGGACCTCACCAGAAAGACTGGCGAGGTGGCCTCGCTACAATGACCTCACCACTGCGACTTTGGCAGAGCAGCCTTACCAAATAACTTCGAAAAGGTGACCCCCAGGTGTTGGAGCAGCCCGTGCTCCTATAGTGGCCTTTCTAGAAGCAGGGAGCCTCTGAGCGGTCTAGAGAGAGCATTAAGGGGAAAATTCTAACCAAACCAAAACATTAACCTGGGAGGAGAAACATCATAGAGCAATACATTCCAAATTTTTCTCATACACCAACTGGGAGCCAAAAGGTAAAACGTCTGCGACCAATCTGGGAAAAGAAGAACATATCTATAAACCAAAATTGGGAAAAAGGATTTGATATCCTCAAGGTGCTGCTGCTTGCATTAACTTACAACCATCTGGGAGCTAACAACAAATAGCTTTAGCACGCTGGAAGTCACGATTTGAGCCATAACCAGCAAGAATTAATCAATACTACAATACAGACTGGAATCATGCGCTAAATCAAAACCAATTGGGTTTTAACAATACAACAACAAGAAGCTAATACCCATGCATCAACACATAACCACTAGAAATTAAAAATACAAAACCAAAACCCCGTAAATCTAAACAAGGAGCTACAACTACACTCAGCTAGATGCTCAGCCATGGCTAACAGTTACTACCTCTACAGGAAGGGAAAGGAAAAAACTTACCTCTAAGAAAAGGAACAATGACGAGCCTGGGACTGGGGATCCCCCTTTAGGTTGGCTAGATTCAGAGCTTCAAACAGCAGGCTGGACGAGAGAGGCTGTAGAGAAGGGGAAGTGGGAAAAGGAGCTGAAAGCTTTAAAAGCACAGTAGGGCACACACACATACACACTCATATATATATATATATATATGCATACTTGGGATAGGCCCAAGAAGGAAAAAGGTCAAACTTCCCACCACCCAACCAAGCGGTTTGGGCAAAAATTTTGTAGCACAACCAACTTAAAACGCAAAGGTCCTAGACATGAACTTATTATTTCGGAGCTATCATAAATCAATTTCGAGCACATTTACAACTATTTCACTTTTGAGTTTCATTGTTTCAAAATCAAAACTTCAAAATAAGAGAACTGAGATAACGAGGGAATGAGTCACCAAGGCAGCGAGCTACTAGTCCCAGCAAGTCATGAATGACTTGGGGGAACTTCCAAACAGCTCTAAGTACAGGAAAACAAAAAAGGCAAGTAAATAACTGAGCGGGTCATTACATGTTAGGCCTAGATACACCATTCATCAACTCCATAAATTTTGTTGCAGAACTAATCAACTAGAAGTACATGACTACAAATGTATGATGATCATACTGAGACATAAAAGGAAACCTTAGGGATATACTCAACCGATGATAGCTATATTTTGTAACTTTTGTACACAATCAAACAAATAATATAGGATTATAAGTCTAGTATAAAAACCACGAGAAATTTATTAATTAATTATCTAAATTTGAATTTCTAATTAAGTATTCTTAGATACAATTAATTTTTAGGATTCAAATACTAATATTTTAAGATAAAGTAGAATTAAGATGATAACAAATTGAGAAAAAGGAAAAATCTTAGTTTAGTTTACTTAAGGATGAGAGGAATGATTAAAGGTTGTGTTTTATGACTATCTATTAGAGTTAGCAAACCATATGTTAACTTTATTTTCTTAGTTACTAGTTTTAGGTTCATAATTACTTTGTTTGATGCCTTTGCAAACAACTCTAATTATATTAGACTATTCTTAACGCCTATATTCTTATAGTCATCATTCAGTAGTGACGTACATGTGATTTCTCTTATGCATCAACAAGGAAATACTAATGGTATAGTCCTATGCATAATAGTGAGTTATTTCCCTTTCCATGTAAGGCTCAAAAGAAAGCCCTATCCTCCCTTATTACTATGTGAATTCTCTATTTTTACTTCAATCCATGCACTACACATAATTTTTAATAGGTGACCATTCAATCAAATAATTAAGATCAAGAGAAAATTAATAACTTAATAACTGAAAACAAAAATCAAACTATATGATAATCAAGCATCAACTTTTATGTATAACTATAACCTTATATACTATGAATTTATCTACTAATAAGTAGATTACAATCAAGAAATTCTATTAATAAACAAGGATTTGATGATTAAAAATAAGAAAAGTTGATAAAAACTTAAATGTAGAAGTTTTTTCCCTTTTATCTTAAGTTCCTGGCATACGATCTTACTAAAAATTTGACCAAATAATATATTTATAGAGTTCCTTCGATTAAGGACCAATTGTTAATAATCGGAGCTAAACAATTTTATCAAAAAATGCACTAAGGCGACGCCTCTGTACTTTCTAACAGTGTCTTCTTTTTCCTGTTATGAAGGTTCTTCTTATTCTATGACAATGCCTTGGAATGTTCACAAACATTTTAGTGGTGCAATTTCATACTTCCTTTTTTTCTTCATTTTAAGACTCCAATCTTGATAATACACCCTAGGACTTGATTGAAATTGACATAACCGGATTTTACTCAGACTTAAAAGCCTTTCATTGTCCATACTTAAAAGCCTTTCATTGTCCTTTTTTTTTAGTATAAACTCCATTATTTCTATCCTACATAATTAAACACAACATAAGTGTTTTTTATATTTCAAGCCAAACAACACTACAAAGCATTAAATATAAGGCAATAGATACTATATATATGTACTTTATAGCATCACATCTATACCTCATACATAAACTCTTGCTCTCCCTCAAAAAATCTATACACTTATGTCTTAGTCTTTATCATACAACTCTTATAAAACTACTCAAAATCAAACTAGTCTACTTAAATCAATCATACCACAACCACAGTTAAACCTCTTTTCTGTAACTTATGGATATTGTAAAAGAAGTCCATAACAATCCTTTTAAAATATCCTAACCTCAAGAATAGACTCGTGTCAAGAGAAATCTAGAATAAAAGATCAATTGATTAATATATCTCATACTAACCATCTACCTCATCACCAAAAATGACCTAGACTCATCTTGCATCATTATTCCATTTCATACATCTACATAATACTTATCAAGTTCTCACACTCAGAAATAGATTCACATGCATCACAAATGAACCATAAGCTTTTTAGTGTACTTTCTCAAATAATTAAAGAAGGTCAATATCTAGGATCAAATATTGGTTAGAAATGGAATAGGTAAGAATATTTTAACTACAATAGTGAGAACCTCCCTAAGCACTTAATACATAGCTATTTGAATTCAACTTAGTGATTTCAGTTTAACTAACCAATTTTTTTTTTATTTCTCACCCATTCTTAGGCAAAAAGGCTTTAAAAATTAGTCTAAAGGGTAAAAAGGGTTTAACTAAGAATGACATAAAATGTTTCTAACCAATGAAATGCCCCTATCACTTCCTAAACATGACTATCTTCATTTTTATTTGCAATCCATGTGAATCAAGTTCTACACATAATATGAATACATGTAACACAACTTCTCAACACAAAGACATCAAACATAATCTTAAGAAAAATCAAAAGGTCCCAGCACACACTTAAAACATTCGAATGTGCTCATAGAAATAAAAATAAATAAAGGCAAAAGGGTAAGAGGAACTTTCTGAAGGCACTAAGACATAATTGTTGGCTCTAAGTTTATGTCCTCTAGTGGTACCAAAGAACCACCCTTTTTCTCTAAACCCAAAAATGTGTGTATGGGAGGTGATAAGGGGGATCATCATATCAAGGTTTTTCGAGCCGACCAATTTATTTTCAATCCTGATCTTTAGGTATTGGAATGGTGTTGGACAAATCGCTTTATCCCTGAACCATCTATGCTCCATAATCAATATAGTGTCTGCATCATTAAAAACGGTGGTGATGGTGGCGACATGTAAATATTTAGTTGAAGGATCAATCTCAAAATTAACCATTGAGTTCCTAGGTACCAGTAACACCCCAGATTTTAAGCTACAATTCAAACCGCCCGATGTACATAATTTAAGTATGGGTCCTATGAATTTTCACTTAATACTAGGTTATAAAATTATCTTAATGTGTGGAAGCAGTTTTTTATGTGACTCAAGTTCATGAGAAACTCCTGGTGCAAAGTTATGGTCAAGGACTTCCTACCAGCCTATTTTTCATGTCGTGTCATGCATGGGTCAACTTCGAATGATCATATCTCCTAATATATGAATACCTCCTTATACAAGAGTAGCTCTGGCTATATGTGAGTTGTAACCTATCCAATGTTACGAATTGTATAGGGGTTGTATTAAGGTCTGCATTGCAGTGTAATTTCCAGAGACATAAATTATTTTTTCTAGGTAGCCACAAGTTGGAGTCACGAGTTGTGAATCCAACCTACAAGTCATGCATTAACTTGTGATATTTTGTAATCAAATTCATTATGTTCTAGTAAGCTTTTACTTCAAGCCACGAGTGGATTTAGAGTAGTGATTCCCACTAATGAGTCGTAGGTCCAAGAGTGATCCTCTTAGTTACACTTTTGTAAGGACTGATTTGTAATTTCTCACTAATCACGACCTAAAAATCGAGTTTTGAAGGTGTCTAAATCTCACCTATAGAAAATCCTAACTCCGACCAAAAGTACGTAGCAGTCGGATAGTACCAAGAATCTAAAATAAAATAGAAAGGAGATGAAGAGTAGCATACAAGCATAACATAGAAATACACAATAGAAACTAACTCCACAAAACCTAGTATTATTGTTATGGATCATCTATATACAGAAAAATACATAGTACAATCCATAAATGGAAAAAAACTACAAAGTATCTATTTGGTATACCAACAAGGATAACTCTAACAACTAGGTCAGGTGGTGTTAAGAAAATAGCTCCATACAGCCATCACATACATATATATATGTAAAGTATAAGAAAGTAATTTTCGGTTATTGCTCTATCAAAATCCAGTTAACTTGTGAACTATTAATACATGCTCGCAACATAGAGTCAATAAATAGTCCCAATTGGTCTAAGGTTGCTAACTGGAATCCATAAGATGGCTGACATTCCCTAGTCACTGATATACACTCTCCTAGACCAACTACGGTCCCGAGCCACGAGTTGCAGCACAAAAGATTCCATAGCTGCCCAGACAACGCTCATAAAGGGAAAAACACACACCCATATTGGGAAAACATAGAGCTATCATAGCTCGGTCCAACACAACTTACCTCCAGTCTCGTATCGTCTAGGTCACAATATTATCACACAAGAATGTTAACTTCACCACAAAGAAAAATCATCACATAGGGCTTCGAACTACTCAACAAAGTTACATTCTGCTTCTATGGTACAAAGGGGTCCCACGCACCCTAAAAATATGCAACATCTCTAGTAGAACACAAAATAATTAGACTGCCCAGGTCATCTCTATAGCCTACAAACTAAATCAAGGGATAGCGACTAAGCTCTATCACAAGAATAATCCCCTCCCAACCAATATACATTCCATATTCAGCATATGAGCAATACGAATCAAAGGTGATACTCTTTCCCAACCATATTATGTACTGGAGTCGGCGTTAAACACGCAGGTAGAGGGATATAGCACTAGGTAAGTGACCAAGCTACAAACTAGGTAAGTAGGCCATAAGCCGAAAGAATAAGCATATCGAGGCCCGACTAGTAATTCCAGCCTCGAACTGGCACTTTACCATACATATACTATTCTAATACCCTATTTGAAGAAAGGAGATTGTCGCTTACCTGGATTCCGACAGTTTCCTAGAGAAGCATGCCCAAATATCCATAGAATTACGTACGAAGCTCAAAATTGTGCGAGGCTAGCAAAGACATAATGCACGTGTAACGAAGGATAACAAAGACCAATTTTCCCATATAAATAGCGGTGTCGAAATCCAAACTAAAAATGGGTCCGTAAACCTGAATACCACAGAAAAAGGAAACATTTATACCAACATGTATAGCATAATCGTACATCATATGGTATAAAACAAGGATAAAATTCATGGTAGGAATTGAATATATAAGCCCTAGAAACTCTATATAATATATAAACTTTATTACTATAGAGAAAATGAATAATTACCCGATAGAAACGATCATAGAACCACCAAGATATGAATTCATGAAGTAGACCCTCAATTAAACCAATTAATTTACTAACTTCAGCTCTAGATTTTACGAATTTTGAGAGGATTTTATGAAAATTTCATCAAAATATGGAAGAAGAAATTATTTATAGGCTTGCCAAGTCTCCTACATGACAGCGTTCTACTTACACACGATCGCAAACCTTGGCCACCTTAACCTACATGATCACGGCCCACCGCTATGAAATCACTATGCAATAAGGGTCGAGCCTATGCAATTGTAGTGAAAGACCATGCGACCGCGATGCGCAAGGTTCCTGGGCTCGCGATCTTTGCCAAGGCCATGCAATCACAATGATTTAGGCCCCATCCAACCTCGATCTAAATAATTTAGGCTCAAAAAGGAAACGAACTTCAATTTTTACAGTCCAAATATGGAATCTTTATGTAATTGATATTTTATAATTAGCATAATAGACTAAAAGTATATTTTGGATCTCATAAGCTGAGAACGTCCCAAGGGTGCTATGATTATAAAATATTAGCTATAAATGTCTAGGGAACCAAATTATCAGTGCCAGCAAGTGACAATGACTTGGGAAAGTTATATGAATGCTTTAAGTAAGACAAAATTACAAAAACACGAAAATGACCTCAGGGTTATTAGAACTCCCCCACTAAAGGAACTTTTGTCCGCGAAAGCTAAGGAAGAAAGGAGTACATCGAGAGTAAAAAAAATAAGCGTAATACTTGACAGTGAACCCAATGCACTCTCACAACATGAATATCTCTGTACCTGAACCACCTCACATCTTTGTCAACAATGGACTCAGGCTGCTCAAGATAAGCCAATAGTTCATCCAGCTGAACTGACTCAGAAAGTAAGTACATGGAAGGGATCCGACATATATTATAAAGCATGCAAATGTGGAACACCATATGGGCAACTATCAACCTTAGGGGTAAGGGTAACCGATAGGAAACCTTATGAATATGCTTTGTAATCTCATATGGCCTGATAAACCTAGGTTTAATCTTACCCCTCTGACCAAACCTCCTGACACCCTTCATGGGTGACACTCGGAAGAATACAATGTCCCCAATACTGTACTAGAGAGGCCAATGTCTACGGTCTGCATAGCTCTTCTTTCCACTTTGTTTTTCCCATAGTCTTTCTTGAATAATCCAAACTCTCTCTGTAGCATATCAAATCAAATCTTAAGTCTTGGGTAAGATCTCAACACTACTGTAGCCACAATCGGTGATCTGTAATGCCTTCCATATAAGGCCTTAAATGGTTCCATTTGAATGTTGGAGTGGTAGTTTTTGTTATAGGAGAACTCTTCAAAAGCCAAATATTGATCCCAGCTACCACCGAAATAAAAAAACACAAGCCTGAAACATATATTGGAGTACCTTTCTCTCAGACTGTCTGTCTTTTTGTCGATGAAAAGTTGTACTCAAAGCTACATATGTACCTATCAAACATTGCATAGTCCTCCAAAACCCTAAAGTAAACTGTGTATCCTGATCAGATAGGATAAAAATTGACAACCGATGAAGATGAAGAATCTCCTTAATATACAAGACAACAAGTCTTTCAGCACTTCAAGAAGATGAACTCGGTAAAAAGTGAGCAGAATTGGTCAATTAATCCATGATAAACCATATACAATCATGACTTCTAGAAGTACAAGGAAGTCCACAAATAAAATCCATAGTAATCTTATCCCACTACCACTCATGGATAGGGAGTCATTGTAATACACCACCTAGTGTACGGTGCTCGAACTTTACGTATTTGCAGTTAAAGCATCGAGAAATGAACCTAGAAACATCATATTTCAGGCCACCAATAGTACTGAATAAAATATTTGCACATCTTTGCAATGCCTGGATGCATGGAGTATCTTGTACAGTAGGCCTAGCCTCACAAAGAATGGTCTGAATCAAATTATCCACCCTAGAAAAAGAGATATGGTTGCCCATCCATAACCCCGTCAGTGTCTAAGGATGCACTATTATAATCACCCCTTAGAACCAACTCTCAAATACAAACAAAGGATTTATCCTCATATTTCGCTATCAGATCTAATAAAATAGGATAGTCTAGTCTCAATATTTGGAACTCTACTCAGATCTACTATGTTTAATTGTACCAAAAGGTTAGTCAATGAACAAATTCTCAAGGCTAACGACCTCTCTGAAGTTGAGATGGATGACAAACTACCCAAACTAGTAATCTTCTAGCTTAAGGTGTATGTAACTATATTCTCTATACCTATATGGAATAGAATGCTGATGTTACAGTCCTTCAGGATCTTGATCCATCTCCCCTATCCAAGATTGAGCTCCCTATGGCTCAGTATACACTGTAGGCTTTGATGATCGATAAAGTCTCACAGTGAACTCCGTAGAAGTAATGTCTCCAGATCATGAGCACAAAGACTAGAGCCACCAACTAAAAATCATGGGTGGGGTAGTTGTACTCATGAGTCTTTAACTGTCATGAGGCATACATAATTACTCTACCCTTCTGCATTAGTATACATCAAAAACCAACAATGGATGCATCACAATAAACTACTTACGGTTTGTCCTCAATAGGAAGTACCAATACTGGTGCTAAAGTAAGCAACTCCTTGAGCCTTAGAAAACTCACTTCCCAATCCTCAGACCATCGAAAAGGAACATCCTTCTAAGTTAATCTATTCATATGTATTGCTACAGATGAAAAAACCCTAAAGAAACCATCTATAATAATTGGCTAGCCCAATGAAACTATGAACCTCTGAGGGAGTACTAGGTCGAGGTCAATCATGAACAGTTGAAACCTTCACTAGGTCTACACTATACTAGCTCGAAATACAACATTCCCCAAGGATATGAATGAACCAAAGCAAAAGGCACATTTTTAGAACTTTGCATAAAGTTTCTCAGTCCTCAAAGTATGGAGTACAACTCTCAAATGTCCTCAAGTTTCTCCAGAATCTGACAGTAAACCAGGATGTCAAGATTTTTATTTATTTTGATTCTGAGATTAGCTAGAGATCTTGTCCTAGCCGTTAAATATTTAGCGAATAGATGCTTTCAGACAATGATGTATTAGAATTGACTTCGAGTTTTTAGTTATTCATTTATTATTTTAACTACTTTGTTTGAGATGGACCATTACATTATGTTATTATAATTGATATTGCTGCACGGAGTACGAGTCTTAGAGATATGCATGACCAAGGGTCCATATGGTGCCACACCTAGTGGCTGGATGTTATGCCCCTCTCAATAGGTGACTCGGCAGTGTGAAAGTACCCCAGCTTTCCTAAGAATCCCTGCCAACATGCCTTTGTATTTAAGTCTATCCTTTTCCTCTAGCTAAACCTTAGTTGTCTTGCAAATATCAATTTACCTAGATTTATCTCTCTTTTTTCATCATGAAAAATATCAAAGGACTTTGAATTTCGACACCATCGTGTCATTTGATATAAGTGTAATTCTATTGCTTATAAACCTCAACGACACCTTAGAATTTTGACTTGGTTAATTGGATATATGTTTTGTGATCCCCACACCAGTCGCATCCTCATGTGTCTCTAGAGTGTTAACCACCAAAACACGATAAAACAATTTATAATCCGAACTTCTATAGCATTTATAGTTTGATAAACAAATTTCATCTCAACACCTCAAACTCGCACTATATGGTGTTTATCAAAACCTGAATGTATCTCCTAATTCTCAGTAAATTTCTTTACCATTCATACTTTCCCATGTGCAAGTGTCAAATTACATTGCCCATATCAAAAATAATATGATCTATAGTGTGTGTTTTTAACTATGGGCATCATGTCTATGAATGGATCCACAGGGGTATTCTGGATGGTGTAAAATTTTTGAACCATATTTAGCATAAGGCTCAATGAAACTCATACCACATTGTTGTGTGGGAATTTTTGGGTGTAGCTCGATCCCTCCATCAGCCTTTTATTCTTAGCTCGCCTGCTAGATGCAGCCAAGTACTTCTGGTGTTTTCTCTTTTTGGCTTTAGAGAATTGATTCCTAGAAGAAAAACAACAATTAACCCAAGAATATTATATAATAATTTAGAACATTAATTCACAGTAAGTTGGGATTTTTTATCACAAAGTACCTGATTTCATGTTGTGAGTTACTTTTCATGCATAGGTGGGGATTGAAGCTACTCCACACCTACATTTTTTTAATATATTCAAGAAATTCATATTCATGTATTTTATCAAACACATAGTAGACACGAATAT
Organism: Withania somnifera; assembly: GCA_039654485.1. Lineage (NCBI taxonomy): Eukaryota > Viridiplantae > Streptophyta > Magnoliopsida > Solanales > Solanaceae > Withania > Withania somnifera. Next base: position 609 of record JBDJHY010224380.1, on the reverse strand, counting down.
TTCATGGACAATAATCATCCAATTTAAACCTAAATTACCTATTCAAATATTTAATGCACTATACATATCACAATGTCATCAGATAACAATTAGTTAATATCTCAAATCAATAGTATATCATACTATTCACAACTTGAAAAGAGAGATTTGGTAGGGTTATTTGAAGTGGGTCTATGTATTACAAGAATAGATACTACAAATTAAAAACTAAAACTAAAACTAATGACTAGATATGATGAAGAATAAGATAACATACCTTAAGTTTAATTTTTAAGTATGAATGTTTGTATTTTTGTTGTGAGTTGAAAGATAAGTGTGAGAGGAAGAGAATAAAGAATAAAAAAGTAATAGAAAAAGAAGGAGATAGGGGGAAGGATTTTTTTTTAAAAAAAAAAAATTGATAATGTTTTCTAATATTCTGATAGTCTTTTTAATAAAATAAAAAAAAAATTTAGACAAAATTATTGGGCGATGCCTCTAAAGCATTTTGTTTTGGTCCACGTTTTCAAACTCGGACCGGACCGGCCGGTCGGACCGGTTCGCCCGGGAACCGGACGCCAGTCCGGTCCGGTCCAGGAAAAAAACCCCTTGGTTTATGACCCGGTCAAA
>JBDJHY010224370.1:0-11145 GCA_039654485.1 Withania somnifera | reverse complement strand
TTCTTGCAAGTAAGGAGGTGTGCTCTATTTTGCTTTCATGCTAGTAGTAATGTCGTGCGATTCTTGTGGTGTCTTATTTTTGGAGTTGTATTGATATTTGTTGTTTAAGGTTGATTGTTGTGTTATTTTGCATAGTATTGTTTTTTCTATTTATGTCATTCAGATACTTTATATTGGTTTTTTGTTTTAGTACACTGTGTTTTTTTTTTTTTTTGAGCCAAGGGTCTTTCAGAAACAACCTCACTTCCTTACCTCTAAGGTAGTAGTACGAACTGCATACACTTTACCCTTCTTAGACAAGTGGGAATTTACTAGTTTATTATTGTTGTTGTTGTAGAAATAACATAAAGTGATTTTATCATAAAATTTCAAATTTTCTCTTTCTACTTAAGTTTGACTTTTTTTGTCTGAAGCATTTGTATAGCATTATGGGTGTCTGTGGACTAGTATTCATATTTATATTATGTATTTAACCAGAGTGGACTTGGTAAGATGCTATTCAAAAGGGAAAGGGTTTCATTAATTGTTGTAGCTTCAATTAAGAAAAGTTTAGACTTAGTTTGGCCTCTTTTGAAGTATTTATGTATTATTGATTAAAAGGGGAGAAATGGAGATTTAGGGGTCCTATAGAGGTTAGACTATGAGTAGATACATATAGGTACCTATGTGTTGTGAAGCATTTAACATAAGAAAATAATTTGTTGCGTTGATTTCCTTGGTACTTAGTGACTTGTTTATTATTAATGATGAGATTTTACGATAGTGGACCTCTTGATTTTATTACTTGCCTTTTGAGTTTATTTTGATTGTGATGTTATTCATATTTTTGAGTTATTTTGTATTATGTGCCCAAATAATGATTACTATAGAATTTTCTTATGTCATGTTAATTGAGGTTTTTTCACTATTTATTTTGTGCTATGATAGTACTAGAATGATTATGAGATGGTGTTGAGGTATATTTTAGCAATGAGATGAAGGATACAAGGATTCTATCAGCAATATAGGTCTGGGGTTTCTTCTAGATAGAGTTGAGGTTTCTACTAACATGTGGTGTTCAAGGCCATTTCCAAATAATTTAAGATCTATTTTGGATGAAGTTGAGGTCATTTATAGTGGTGTGTTGAGGTTATTTTCGGATAGTCCAAGGTGTTACAACAAAAAATTCCAAGTCGTGATGGCACCTTCCTTAACCCAGCTAGACGGACAAGCTTGTACAATTCTATAAGGGTAATGCAGAAAGTAATGAATTAGCGAGAAGTAAAGAAGGTACGATATAAAAATCCATCTATAAAATCATCCAGAAACTTGTGTCACAGCTTACAAGCCTCTAATAGAATAAATACATAATTGGAAAGAAATACATTGTCTCAATTTCTCGGATCCTCAAGTAGAATATAAAACCTAACATAAAAAAGAGTTGGGGGCAGCTGTTGGATGGAAAAAAAACTTCCTTTAACTCCCTCCAAACTCAAAGCCTCATACATGGTCAGAAAAGAAAGTGATCAAACTTATCTGGACTTAGAACTTACACAAGTTTAGAAAGTAAGTGAATGAGTACCATATAAACAATTCGTACTCAGCTACTAGAAAAAAATAATGATGAATCACCAACTACAACAACTATCCCAACCACAATCCTCCAGACTTCGAGCTAAGAATCAGTACAACAACAACACCAATAATTTACAATGAAAATAAGTAATAGATATAAGCGTACGGTCAATAACAATGAGAAATACAAAAATGGAACTCATAATAAGTCAGCAAACAAAGTACCACAACAATTGAATTGAATTCCATACTGGGACAGTATAAACTAGTCATTACTGATCAACTCAATGGTGTATAAATATTCAACTGAAACTATTAATCTTATATCGACCGTGTAATCCGGTTCTTAGCCCATTTAGAGGTGGCCTCCATCCTGACTCCATTTCACAACTCATAGGAAGGGTCTTATTCATTGTGCTAAGGCCTTATTGGTGGAGTCCATAGAACCTAAATTAGTCTCCACTTCATAAGCTCCTCACAGTAGGAAGGGTAAATGTGATGCAACCAAGGGACAAACTCGTGGAATGGATACTAATAAGAATAGGCCAATGTAATATATAGCAATGACAAGATCAACCACCTCATAACACCGATCTTAACTAGAACCATCAATTACTTTCAATTCATAACATTCAAGGTTTCTCTTATTACTTCTCATCATTTTCAAGAGGCATACTCAAGAGCACATGGCTATCCTAGCTATCTTGAACTCACCGTATCATCTCAACAACAGGGAATACAAGACCCATCAATGAGATATAAATGAAAAAAGAGGTACTTCATGAAAGACATGCTCACAAAAGTATGAAATCAATCCAGTATACATCCATGTATGTGCAACGCAATGCAATGTAATAGTGTGAAATATAATTCTGTCTCACATGCCTTAGAAATATTGGGAATCAAGCATCAGCCACATCGGTTTTGTATCAAATATCAAGATCTCGGTAATACCAGGAATGACACATCGGTCAATTACCATTTTAAATCATATTATGTCATGAAAATACCATAAATAACATATCAACCACATTGCCTTTTAATATCATATTAATATCTTGGAAATACCAGAAGTAACACAACATTGCCTTTTATCTCATATCAATATCATCGAAATACCATAAATAACACCTCGAACATATTGACTTCTTATATCATATCAATGTCATGGAAATACTAAAATAACACCTCAACCACATTGACTTTTATATCAATGTCGTGGCAATACAGAAAATAACACCTCGCCCATATTTCCTTTTTATATCATACACCTCTTGTCATTTTTTTTCATTATATATCAAGACCATACTGGAAATTATACATTATCTACATGGTCTTATCAATTGTATCATGTACCACTTATTCTTGCCTCTCAATCAATAAGCAAATGCATGCAAATTATGAACATATCAAATGTATATCAAAAGTGGTAAAACTCAACACATAATCAAGGCCACTCAAGGACTTCATGACAAATACAATGTCATAAGGCACAATCAAGGTCATACAAGAGCATACAATTCAACATGAGACAATTCAAGTAAGTAATTCAACAAGGCCTCACACGAGCAATTAATCAAATACAATATCACAATGATCCAAACAACACCTATCCTGGGTACAATCTCAAGTAACGAACAATTATAATATAAGATATGATCTCATGGGAACCAAAAATCCATGACAATCCTTGCTCAATTCGTGATAATGAACAATCAGATATTTACCCATTTTTTCCCTTGATTTTAACCCCGCATGCTTGACTCTAGTTTCTGGTTGAAACGTTAGATTCTACACCACTCGAGCACCCCCAATGATCCCATTAATTCCAGTTATAAGAAATAAATAAACACAAGGATTCTACATGGCTTTGTAAAAGGATTAAGTCTCCACTTGCCATAAAAAATGAGGAATTAGCTATGAGGGTGTCTATCCTTTGCTTTGTGTCTAAAACTCCAAAAAAATATAGAAAAATAATAAATTTCCCATAAGAAATTATGCTATACATTAACCATATGGAATTCGTTAACTAGGGTCCAAGACTACTCCTATAGACCAAGCCAAAACCCCTTTCAAAGATAGGATAGTTTTCATGAAATTCAAGTCACTCATAGCTTGGTGATTCTAAATATCAAATTTAAATCACAATAAGTTTCATTTGATATCTCAAATTCAAAATTCATTCATATAAAGCATTGGTCCTAAACCCAATAAATTGTTCTTGCAAGAATATATGAAATAAAGATGAACCCATATTTTGAATCCCATGAATAATAGGTATTTTGATTCAAAATCTTACCTAGGGCCTTGAATTCTTTGAAACTTTTCATTTGAATATTTACAAATGATATATTTTAAGGTATTTAACAATTGTTTTCAAGTGTAAAAATTGAGGCTAAGTTCGTTCAAGACTTTCCAATAAACAAAAGAGTATGTGAAAACTCCGAACTACCCCTTCCCTAAAAAGTTGTCTGGAAGTCAAATTTAGCTAAGTAGTGGAGCACGGATGGTGGGAATGGTCCTTACAGTCTTGGTATGGTACTTACTACCTCCTAAGCGTCTAGTGTCGCTTAGCACGACCTTAAGCATGAAACTTGCCTCTAGGGTATGATCGGTACTCTCCTTCATCCCGATTTTGGCTCTAACTTTTGTCTAGGATTTTGAATCATATTTGTGACCCTATGAACACAAAATATTTTGAATGTGAGTGTAAACAATATTATGGACATGTTAGAATCATCAAAATGGGCATTTGAGGTTTCTATGACCTAATAAATCCCGTGTTGGTAAAACACAAACTTTGCTCTACGGTATCAAAATGTTTAAAGAAATCACGGAACACTATACAAACCTCATCCTAGATAAAATTCAATATCCTAGATCCAATGGAATTTGCAAAATTTTAATCCAAGTGTTAAATCATCAAATATTGACAAAAATCAAACTTTGGCCTTAAAACTCAATGTTACCCATCAAATGAGTTATAATCAACATGAAAATCCTAGAACTAAGAAGTATGGTAATAAGCAACCTATTTTTGCATTTAGGATCTAATTACCAACCCAACCCAACCCTGTAAACTAACAAAATATGAACATAGGAAACTCTTAGGGAGGACAAAAAGGTAATTTTAAGGAAAGTTCTAAAAATAACCTTCGAGGTTGGTAGACTCTTTGCACACTCGCAAGTGTATACAGCCTACCAAATAATATAGTGGACCTTTTTAGAGATGACATATTGTACTAAAGGGACTTGTAGTTAGACAATTACCAATTTTAAGAACTTTTCTGTTTTACAAGTGCAATAATGAAAATAATATTTAAAGATTGAAATTAATAACTAACTATGAAAGAAAGATTAATTTGTGATCTTTGGGGAGTGACTAGATATTGGAGAGATTTGGGGTTAAGACTACACTCATATTCATGCTTAACTATAGCTTTTGTTGGTTCAATTAATTATACCAATCATTGATCCCGAGGTTGATTTTATGGCCATTCTCTCTCAATCCTCTAACCTTCTATTAAACCTAGCAACCTAACTACATCATTGAGCGGAGATAGATCTATTAAGTCTAATGCATTACATAATCTTCCTGTATTAGATGAAGCAGGGCATACTAGGTATATCTCTATCCTAATGCTAACCACTCCTAATATCATGTAGTATGTAATCTATATCCCTATTATTCCATATTATAACCGTCTATTCATCTCTCAAATTCATGATTAGCCAATAGACACTTTAGAATACTATGCATAAGAATAATAGGAGCAACCAATTGATAATCAATATAAACCAACTTTAACTTTAATTAAGAAAACATGTTCGTAGATATAACCTTGAAAATATTGTATTTATACACTCATATGATCACAAACAAACTCCTTTATGAAATTCATAAGTAAAAGATATAAGAAAACTAAAGAAAAAGGAACCCTAAGGGGTGAGTTCTTATTCTCTCCCTTGTGATCCCAAACGTAATGATTCCAAGTTGGGTGTTTTATTATGATAAGTATAACTTACATAGGTACGAAAAAGCATCCAAAACAAACTCCAAACACATTTTTAATAATACAAAATGAGTCCACCAAGTTTCCAGAACATCATGGTTTTATTTTGCACTTGGGTAGCAACTGTACGGCGCGCTAGTTACTTGTGCACATAAGTAAGGTGTCGTGATGGTAATTTTGGAAACATAGGGAGTGATTCATTGGTTATATCATTACTAAACCAGTAGGGTTTATATATAAGTATATCTCCGCACTAGAAATTTGCGCAACTAAGCTGAGCGGTGCTCAAATTACAGCTGGACCCAACAGGGGTGAAATCAGCTTTCTCCCGACTTTGTGATAATGTTTAATGCATTATATATCCACTTTGAACTTGGATATGAGTTCATTTTACAACCTATGAACTCATTATTTTCATAAAGTCCTTAATCCATGCCCAAATTCTCACCATAAAGCCTCCATAAAGTAGGCACAGGACCACATTGCATTCAGTTCCTCGGCAACCTTATAATTATTTTTGCTTACTTTTGCTTCGTTTTGAATTTGTATTTTTCCCATATCCTTAAAATATTATAATAGGTTGAAAATGGTTCCCAACTCAGGTTCAATACTATATTTCACACCCTTACAAGCTTCCTCAAATTGGCAGCAACCAAAGTACTCTAGCATACACTTGTGTAACTTGTAATTTTGGATCCTTTGGCCCTTTGACTATTTGATTGAGTCCATAAATATTTGGCCTAATAATGAGTTCCAAAATAAAACTACAAAATATTACAACAAACCATGAGGAAATTAAACATAAAAATTCATGAAAAACACCCTAAAACATGCCTTGTCTAGTCATTCAAATCATGTGATCCCGTCTAAACTTTATTTCTCTATTATTTCACCATTTTTTTATTAAATAGTTTATAAACATGTTAATAAGAGTAATAAAAACATATTTACACCATTATTCAAATTTAATCTCATAAAATCAATAATTTATCCTAAAAATAAAGCTAAAATATAAGTAGATTATGGTGATAAAGTGTATACTTTCACCTGTGATTAAATACTTTCACCTGTGATCAAGACCCCACACTTAAGCTTTGTTTATCCTTGAACAACTTTTTGATAATCTTATTCCTCAATAAAGACTCTAACATAACTTATTGAGAAAAGATAAGAAAGATAGAACTACAATGACTATCGCAGATGACAAGTATACAACAGGCATGATTCATCAACAATTCAATACACATAAATACCACTTTGAAACCTCCTAACCTCAAGAATTGACTATCAAAATTATAAAAATCATGCATATTACTCAATAAAGATACCAAATAGATATTCTATCTGTCATACAATGTATGCCCTTACCACAAGAGAGTTACCCAATTTACTGACAAAAATAGTATTTAACACAAGAGTGGGTACAAGAATCAAATTATTATCAGTCTTTCAAAGAATTCACAAGTTACATACCCATAGGCTTTCCCGGAATGTAATAATCTATTAATTTAAGAATGTAGAAGTTTAAGATCAATTAGGACTTTTGAGGTTGTAAGGTAGGCTAAGGGACAAGTAGCAACTATTTTGTCCATTAATACTGACTACAAACCCAAGTGCTTTAATACATTACAATTTTATTCACGACTTTATTCAAACCCCCAGACTACATCACTTTTATTGGAATAAACTCACTTTGTTTTTCCCCCTTATCATTAATCAAATTCATATAGAAATAATAGGGAGTATTCTCTTTCAACATATGATTCTATCTTTAATGAATTTTATCTTTTCTTACTCCCCACCCAACACATAAACTTTTCACACCAATAACCATACTCTAAGGGCTCTCACTCCACTTATTTCTTTCTTCAACTTCTCACTCATTTTCACTTTTTTTTAATTAAAACACTTAGGAGTTTGGATCAAATTCAAGGTCAATGAAAAAAAAAGGAATAGGCTACATATAAGCACACCAAAGAATAGATTAATGGCTCAATAGGCTAACTAAGACAATACATCAAAGGTAAATAAAGAGAGGAAAAAGAATTGGCTATCAAAGAAGGCCTATATCATCTCTTTAACTTAACATTCTTTATTTTGTTTTGCAAACACACTGGGAAAGTTTGATACATCATTATGCAACAAGGAATATACTAAACCTTACACACATATGGCATACATTTAACTCAAGATGGTTTACTACAGACTTTCAACCAAGTAATTGCAAGAATTCAGAATCAGGCCAAAATATACAAGAGTCAAATAAATGAGCCTAAGTGTATCAAAAGTAGTCACTCAACTCAAATTCTTAGTGTGCTTTACAATTTAATACAACTTATAGCCATCAGTCAATTACAGTGTAACAAGAGCACTTAGTCAATAATTAGTAAAAAGGTCTAATTTCTTAATCCTAATTGACTAACTTTCTTTCAAGACGGCCTTTATCCATCCATTTTTGGGAAAATTTCCTAACCTATGAATAAAACTAATTTAATTATTACTCCTAAAAATTAAAAATAAAAAGGATATCGGTTTAACGATCATCCCCTCATAGAAGAACTGAAAAGAAAAAACTAAGGGTTGGATGAAGTACATTTTTTACCTACATACCGAAAAGAAAAATAACTATTTATTTTATATAAATTTACCCAAAAATGAAATATATTAACAAAACAAACCTATAACTCACTTCACCCTTAACGGTCTAGAAGGATTCCCCACCCGACACTTAAAATCAAACGTTGTTTGCAAAGTAGAAATCAAGAATGAGATAGGAAAACTCCGTGAGGCCTCCAAGCCTGCCTAGCAAGTCAATCCTCAAAGGGTCCGGAGGAACCCAAAATTATTCTAGCCATGCATTTTAGCTTAGACTTTAGGTACATCAAACTTCCCCTCAACTTGTGACACCAAAAAAAAAACCAAATGTAATAAAAAAAATTAAAATAAAACACTACTTAACTTGGATTTCCTCCCAAGAAACAACTGATTTATTGTCGGTGCATGAATCTTATAACATCATGTCAACCATGGTCGTTTATAGACTTCCCCCAATTAGGGGGCCATCTTCTCCTTTTTTTCACCTAGCCCACATCACGGCTCAACTTTCTTTTATTCTTTACCCTTTTGAGGGTCAGATAAAAATTCTTTGTGCTTATATATAGCATCAACTTTTGGAGCTTTTTTCACTAGTGAAACTCTCTTAGGGAAGTCCAAAGGAAGTTTCTTAGGTTGGAACTCACCCACCCACACTTATTCTCTTCCATCATTGTGATCTTATAAATCTTTAATTTTTGGAGGATGGTTAAGTGTCTTGTACACTCTAAATGTGACTTCGTCATCATCCAACCTCAATTAGAGAGTGCCTGTTCTTACATCAATTAAAGCTTCACCAGTTTCTAAAAATGGATGTCACAAAATGCTTGGTAATCTAAAATCTGCATCCACATCGAGAAAAAATAAGTAGAAATGATAAACTTATCAACTTTTATAAGTATATCTTCAATTATTCCTTTAGGATGCACAATATTCCTATCCTTTATCTGTAATATCATAGAGCTTGGCCTCGATTTACCTAGACCAAATGAGTTATACACAGACAAGGGCATCAAGTTAATTGCTGAAACCGCCTTATTCTTAGAAACTCTTTTAACTGCAGCTTAGGAGAAGTCTCTAGGACATTTTGGATTGCTCTGTGAGAGAGAATATAATGTATTTCATAGCTCATTATATGTCTTCTTTAAATCTTGATGACTTGTAGCTGAACCTAGCAATATCTTTGTATTCATGCCAAGATTTTCTATGAATATGTGGCCTAACACTTCATTGGACCGGGAATGATGAGGAAAATCTCTGATGAATCCTCTAAAGCTCTCCCAAGATTGGTACATATTCTTTCCGGTCTTCTTAGTGAAACCAACAATCTCACTCCTCAATTTAGATATTTTACCAAAAAAGAAAGAATTTGATGAGGAATTTTCTAGCAAGATGGTACTATAATGTGATGGACCCTACAGGTTCTCGGTTTAACAATTGTTTAGCCTCCCATAAAAGTAAGATGGGAAGAGAGTAAGCTCCACATACTCATTGGAGACCCCTGCATGTCTAAATATGTCAATGATCTCTAAAAATGTTCGAAGATGGACCTGTGGATCCTTATGTGATAGATCAGTGAATTGTCTGGTTGTGTTCAATAACTGAACCATATCATGTATAAGAGTAAAAGTACCCCCATGTTTGGGATTTTTTATTACATAGGTCACATTAGTTGCAAGTGGGATTTCCACTTTGCTCACAATCCTTGGTGCTTGGGCCATTAGTTTAGGAACAAGCTCGACCTATCGATCCTGTTGATTCTGCGGTATAGGGTAGAGAAGTGCTACTTTTTTATCTATGTGTGTAATTTTCTCTTGGGTTTAGGATGTCGTAGAACCAACTTCTTATTTTGGGCCAAATTACTATCAGTTCGAACCTGTACCTACAAATCGAATATCTAAGATCAAGTTGTCATCACTTATCAAATAGAGTACTAAACTTAAAACAAGAAAATATCTAATCTTCAAATCCCTAGAAACGACACCAAACACTTGGTAGGCTCTTCGCACACACACATATGTGCATGTTCTACAAGTAAGTGGCCTTTTTAGGATCCAATATATCGTACCCAAGGGACTTGTAGTTAGATAATTACAAATTTCAAGTAAACTTTTCTATTTAACAAGTGCGAGGATGAAGATAAGATTTAAGGAGTGAAATTAATAACTAAATATGAAAGAAAGATAAATTTATGATCTTTGTGGTGTAACAAGATATTGGAGAGTTCCGGGTTTAAGACTACATTCACATTCATGGCTAACTATAGCTTATATTAGTTCAATTGATTATTTCAATTTTTTATTCGGGGTTGATGTTATAGCCTGGTCTATAGATCCTCTAACCTTTTATTAAACCTAGAGACCTAACTACATTAGGTGTTGAGGGGGGGGCGGCTATCACTGCCTGATTGAGCGGGGATAGATAGACTAAGTCTAATGTTAAATAGATAGACTAAGTCTAACATATTAACATTATCTTCCCGTACTAGACCAAATGGAGAATCCCAGGTATATCTCTATCCTAAGGTTAACCACTCCTACTATCATGTAGTATATGATACACGAACCCTATTAATACACATTATAAACCTATATTTATCTTTCAAATCCAAGAGTAGCAAATATTTATCATAAATTTTGCGAAGATTTAGAATATTATGCATAAGAAGAACAAGAACAACCAATTGATAATCTATATAAACCAGCTTTAACTATAATTAAGATATCATGTTTGTAGACTTAACCCCCAAAATAGTTTGTTTCAACAATAATATGTTCACAAAAAACTCCATACTAAAATTCATAAGTAAAAGATACAAGAAAATTAAAGAAGAAAAGAACCCTAAGGGGTGAGTTATTTGTAATGACCCCCATGGTCATTTATGATAAACACACGACGTCTTGCATCCTAGAGCATTTCAAAAGTTTCCCCAAGTCATTTATGACTTTCTGGGACCGATAGTTCGGATCCCTAGCGACTCGGTTGA
>JBDJHY010224359.1:0-11145 GCA_039654485.1 Withania somnifera | reverse complement strand
ACTAAACTAGCTTCACTCATCAATTTTAAAAAAAATTATAAAGACTTATTTAAAAACAAGGTTTCACTCTCTTCCTTTCAAAATTGTCACTTTTATTTATCTTTTGGGAGTTTCTATAACCAACATACTTAAGGCGTAAACCGATGAAGTTCACATATTACGTTGTGGGTAGGGGCTCCTAACCTTCCCAAAGGGAAAGGACGCTCCAACTAGACTATTGGAAAACTTACAGAGCCAAAATAATGATAATTCCTATGTTAGGCTATGCATGTTGGGCTATAAGGGCCTCTGCCCATCCTCGGTGCTGATACACCTTCCATAAAAATAATATTTTAATTAACTTTATCTTTCAAGATTCTAGACTAATGGACATTCTCAGTGAACCACTAGACCTTTCTGGAATCTTCCAGTTACACCATTCAATTTAGCAAAAACAAGAAAATATAGTCAAATTAGACTCTTCATTAGCTTCTCACTCACAACTCATAAATTAATTCATTATCTTCGTCAATTAATATCAATTAGCTAAAATAGTCAATTTTTATATGTTTCAAGTTCATACTTTGTATCAGGTAGTAAGTCAAGTAAATATGACACTTCAATGCTCAATTCAAGTTTTGAGAATAAACCTTAAAAATAGTCATTAATTCTTACCTCAAAGCTTCTTTCTTTATTTTACTTCAATTATGAAAATATGATAACTCATAACAATATTCATAATTAAATAATCATCAAGAAAACATCATAATTCTAACTCAAACACATCAATTAAATCATTACTTTAGGGAATCATAGTTAATAGAATAAAATAAGAACTCTAGCATGTTTCTGCACCTTTAGAACCTTATTTAGAAAAGAGATTTTAGGAACAACGATGAAAGGACTCCTTGTTGAAATCCCATATACCTGATTAGAACCAATTTGATGGTGAAAAAATCAACTATCAAGCTACTACAATGGAGTCTCTTCGAAAAACCCTAGCTCCTGCATCCCTGGAGAAGTTGAAAAAAAAAACTTTTCCTTGATATGATTTAGGCAAATAGATTAATGAATTTAGGGTTTATATTATTTATATTATTATGTTTAGAAGTCAAAATTCCATGGTTTTATTCCAAAAAGTCATAGAAAAAAATCCCAAAATACCCCTCATTAATTACACTAGAAAAGTTCCCGACATCATTCCACAAGTCGTGGAGTAGCACTGTACGACTCATGGAGTACTTATCCTTGACTCATACTGTGAGAAAATCTCACTAGAAAGAATCACCTCATACCACAAGACAAGACCACAAGTTGTGGTCTTCAAATCCATGGCCCATGGTTGGTTTCTTACTAAAGGGATTGAAGTTTAGGCTTTTGACTTTAAACTGTATGAATTGGATGTACGGGTCATGGTCTTTTAGTATAGTCGTGGTACGTCTCGCGAACCCTTAAACATGAAAGGAGAAGATTCTGGTTGTCCAGTTCAACTCGCACCACGAGTCGTACTATTCCACACCACTAATCATACTACAGGAAGTCAGGAGTCATACTAGGCACCTGGGAACATTTCACAGCAAAATATCTTTAGTAAAATTTCCATAACTTTTTACTCCCAACTCATAATGACACGGAGTTTGTTTTATTTGAAACTAGAATTGGAGACCTTTATGTGTATAGGTCAAGGTCTACCTAAATTGTCACAACCCAAATTCTAGGTCATGAAGACATCTACTAAATCCCACTTGTAGACAGCCTAAACCGATTGTCCTAAATAGAAACAACATACGACACCCCTAGACCCAATCAACAGGAAATAAAGAATAGAAAGAAAAGAAAAATAAAGGAATAATATAGAAAAAACCATAACAACTATCCCCCAAACCTAGTATCAGTAGTATATAAGGCATCTAATTATAACAGAATACAATAATTCTATACAAATAAAAAAGCATAACTATCTCCGATTGCAAGTGGAGGTAGAAGTCATTGTGAATGGAGTGGGGGCAGCTCGAACTCCATGAGCATACCATGATTCCCAAATCTATAAATATCTAACTACAAGAGCCATATCCTCAATGATAACACTGAACCAAGCCCTTCACCACAAAAATGATACAGAAGTACAGCATTAGTACCGAAAACCACAGGTACCCAGTGGCATCATAGGCCAACCGACCAAGCATAAGATACAAATAAGGCAATATAAAGAACAACAATAAAGTCAATGTTATAACAAGAAAGGTAAAAAAATATAAGTAAAACGGAATAATCTAAACAACAAGTAAGGAAGACATCGTCCAGTAACAGATAGAGGAAATAAACCTTGTCCAGTCGAGCAGCCTTAACAACGACTAGATTATAGTTTAGCCAATGGAATAAAGTAGACTAGCTTCTAAAATAACAAGGCATCTTCTAAAAACCCACAGAAATTGAAAACACATCCATCTATTCAAGGGAGACAAAACACAAGAACTAGCTATCTAATACGAAAATAAGGAAAGTCTAAGTAACGACAAGGACGATAGCAGCGGAACACATACCCAGAGCTCCAGCGTGGTAACCAGCTAACACAAGATTATAGACTACTAAGAAATCACAAAAGTAAGACAGAAACAACTAATACAGCAATAAGAAAAAAGGCAATAAGGTAAGCGTATAAGATAGAAAATAAAATTCAATGACGCCCCATCCCGTCAGTAGAACAAAACAAGGAGCTACTTAGGAAAACTAAACCTATTAGATGCCCCATCCTTTCGGTAGGAAAAAAGAGAACATCCAAGAACCCAATGTGGACTCGTCCTTATGTCCGAAAGGCACAAACAATGCAGAGGTATGCAATGCAAAGGGGTGGAGATGCATAAAGTAAAATTAGAACACCACATGCTCCCTCTCTGGCGCAGAGCTAGGCAGGCCATACTCATCTGCAGACCGCATCAATATACCTTTCCTCCCCTATATTCCTTTCCTCCGGCATCTTGACAAATCCAAAATGGTTGTCCCCGTGGTGAAAGACTGTGAGCGCTTTCCTGCAGCTCCGGCATGCCACACTCTCACTCACAGGTTGTCGAGGTTGTGCCGATAGCTCCGGCATGCCACACTCTCACTCTCACTTAGATCTATACTTTTTAACTAAAGAATTAATTAACTCAAAACCCTTGAGGGGTCAGGGTTCAGCAACACCCCCAGGCCTTATCATAAATAAAACAAAAAAGAAATACAAGAAGGGGTACATAAGATAGGATGTCCTAATCATCCAACTGTTATTCCATCTCCATTATCCATTGAACCTGCTTTGAATAATCCTCCTTTTGACGAATTATCGCCGATGTAGCCAATATCTTATTACGAGTAATTCTGACAACTTCAGGCCCTTTTTAATGCATTTACACAGAGGAACCTGGAGCTTTTATGCATACGGCTTTATAAGAAAATTAGGGGTAATATAATCCTTATGTAAGGGCCATCTGCTCTCTAGTGGACCTCTTAGTAGGATTCAAACCTAGATGAAGTTCTAACTCTCGGTCTGTCATTATACCTCGAGAAGTAGAAAGAGTTACAATACCCATTCCACCAAAACTTTGTGGAATTCATTGACAATTAGAATAGGATCAATTTCTCTTCATGAGGTTCCTCTTTAAGAAAGTCCCCGAGATGGCTTAGTTGATCCATGATTTAATCTTTTTATCCTTGTTTCTAGAAAGAAAAGAATTTGGATAAATTTTAGGTCTCTTATTTTGCCTTTTTTACCCCATATTGTAGGGTGGATATCGAAAGATATGAAAGATCACTCTTTTTCTTAAAGGATCAGAAAAAAATAGGTTCGGATCTCCTGCAGGAATGATTTGGATCTCGAGGCCAAATCACATATCAATACCACAGTCTCAACTCTCAAGTTGTCGAGTCTATGCCGCACTCGAGGCCGAATCAGATATCAATACCACACGCTGAACTCTCATGATGTTGAAAATATGTTACACTCGAGGCCAAATCATAAATAAGTACCACAAATCTCAAGTCTCAAAACTGACCATAGCCAAGTGACTAGTAGAAGAATAGGTGATAGTTTGAAAATGATGCAATAGATTTGTACCCATAAGTAAAAATCCTTACAAATTTATTTAATGAAAAGTCTAGTTTATTAGTTTATTAGGTTATCTCATATCTCAAACAAGTCTCATATGTGCCTCAGTAACCAATGCATGCTCGCAAATAAAGCTATCTAACATGTAAAGCATCTAAAAAAAACAACCAACACCCCTCACTAATCATACCCTAAATTCACCCAGGAAGTACAACTCATCTAGGATCTACTTACCCCACCTAGGACAAATAGTACCCTCCATGGGTATGCAAGCAACAAAATCACAAGACCCAGTGCTATAAGGGATTACTCTATCATCAAAATGCCAGTAACTAACAAAGATAGACCAAAAAGGTCACACATACCCCACAACTGATAATAAGAAGACCTATAAAATAACCCTACATACCCACCAAATAAAAAACCTAGGACCCTAGGAGTGGTAACACACCTACAAGAAAAGATATTAAGTATTACAGTCACAAATCAATCACAAAGGTATAAACTAGGAGATAACAACACCCGGGGACTATACAATAGCCCGAAAGGCACTACTCGATCAATTACTACCCGAGAACGCATAAATAGGATAACAATCATAACTAATATGGAAAATTGGTGATCAAGCTTAATTCCCAACCCACATGTTAGACGGTCTCACTATAATTAACATATATTAACAAAGTCTGAGAAAAAGGAAACCTAGCCTACCTGGTCATGGGCATAAATCCTCAAAAAGCATGCGCCACAATCCTAAAGCTCCAAACAAACCAAAAAGGACTACAAACTATAAACTTAAGTATCCAGGGGTCAAAACATGAAGAATGATACCTATATTTCCAAATGCAATCCGGGTCGGGAAACGAGCCTCAAAAGGGCCGGTGGGCTCTGTAGTATGGAGAATAATCTAAAAATACTGGCACAAAGCCCTCATCTCCAGGAAATTATGGTTTGAAAAAAAGCTCAATTAAAGCAACGTAAGGTCCTCAATAGGCCAAGAAAAGTTTTGTACAGGTAAGAAAATATTTCAAGAGCCCAAGATGGAAATTAAGCATGCAACACACCTAGAAAATAAAGGACAATGCTCACAACATCACACCTATGCCAAGCCAATAATTTCCACCAACTGGAAACACGAGGTACACTTCAAGTCAATCAAGAGAAGAAAAAATCAGCATGGAAACTTCCATACAATGTTTTAGGGAAGCAAAGAAACGATGGGAAATTACCTAAACCGAGGAGAATGGTTAGAAACCCGCCACACCAAGTCCCCGCACCCAAACCTTAAATTTAAAGGAGAAACTTGTGAATTCCAAACCAAGAATTGGGTTTTGGAATGAAAGGAAATGACTAAAATTTTGATGAATGACAGTTATATACCTAGTCGAGCTACAATATGATCTCACCCAGCAAGTGTGACAAGGCTAATTCGGGAAAAACACAAATGGTGTGACCGTGCCACTGCAACATGATCGCGCTAAAATAGAGAAGGAAAGAATAAGCAAAAGGCGCTCATAAAGCACCAACGACAATAATTCAAAAAACCATTCTTACCTGGATTGTGTCACCATAGTGCGATTATGCTGAACTTCAAAGTCTGCAAATTTTATTGCAACATCTGAATTTTCCTACAAAAAAATACAAATCTAATATGAAATATTGCATGAAAAACATATTCCAAACTCAATGGAATTGACAAATTGACCAACAAAGGTCTTTTGAGAAAAACTAACCCCCCCAAAAAAATAGAATAGAAAGGCTCAACTTTCAAACATCCCATAAGGACACTCAAAATAAGCCTGAACAAATCTTGAAGTGCACAAAAGAACTAAATAGCTCAAAATATCATTACGGAGCTGGTAGAAGTGTCAGAATTCTAATCCGACGCTCCGATCACCAAAGCTACCCTAAGCTCCAAAATGAACTCCGATTATAGTAAGTCTTCACAACCAGCTCAAATACAAAAAAGCCCTTTCACATGAACTAAAGATCCAACTAGACAAACGTCATTATTTCAGAGCTAACAAAACTATTGAAATCAAATTCCAAGATCGTTTACTAAGAATTCATTCTTGAGTTCCCCTATTTCAAGGTTAAGCCTTTAAACTAAGGAAACTAAGGTAATTGGCAACTGAGCTACCAGGGAATCAAACTATTGGTCACAGTAAGTCATAAATTACTTGGGGCAACAATAAGAAAGCTCTAAACGTAGAAAAAGGCAGAGAAGAATGTAAATGACCACACAGGTAAATACAACATCCACTACTAAAAACGATTTTCATCCTTGAAATCCAAGAATGGAGTAGTACCTGTAGGCTCCAACTGGTGAGGGAATATTGGCATTGCATATCCCTCCCTGAACCTCAAGTAACCTACCCAATTGGATAACGCGATTCCACAAAATCCTTCGCCAAAAAAATCCTTTTGGGCCGCATCTAACCCACACTATCACAACAAGGAAACTCACTACCACTTCATTACCAAACCATACCAAGATGAACCAATCCACCCAGACGCTAAAGACAAAGCCAAGGCATAGATCTACTGAGAGCTAAACGATTGAGAAATCATTTCCCCAACAAGGTAGCACTACTAGAAACTCAAAAGCTATCGAAGAACTCTAGTAGCACTGGCTACCCTACTCCTTGTGGTGGCTATAACCACCTATCCTTCCTTCTACAATTGCGAACCAAGAATCAAACTTGAAAATAACAACATCATCTCATGCATTAGAATCAGGCGACGACCAAGAACCACGCTGAACCTCTCTAAATAGAGAAGGCCAAAAATTTTGAACTTTACATCCTGCTGAAGGCTACCTCAGCATCCACGCATTTACCAATACTAATACATAACCACCATCCCCTACTCCAACTATGGCACCTCAAAGATCACTTTACCTATCAATGATAGCGCATGACTCACTAACCAAACCGTTAGAACCCAAGTTTATTATACAAAAAAAGGAGCCACTACAGCCACCTACCTAACCCCAAGGGGTACTAACCCTCCAACTTGCTGTTGCATAATGTAAATCATTATGCTGCATATACATATTCATCACAAGTCCTCAAAAGCGCTCCAACCCTTAACTAGTATAAAATAATGTGAAATTGAAACAATAGATCTACTCTATGCTAGGTTTAACTCCTAGCACCAAGAAACCCCAACTTCTGAAACATACCCCCACTATGCAAATTGAGGACAAGGGGTGGAACTTCTAAGGAAAAAAAGGACCCATAGCCAAATCATTAATCATACCATAAGGAACACTGAGGCCTGCGGGCACTTTCGAGCCAAATGAACTCAACAAGACAACCTAACCAAGGAAAAACACCTATAGAGGCTCTGTACACCTGACCCACTACTAAAAAAGAGCACAACCATCCTTTGGGATAGCTATATTATCGCATGCTCTGTCCCCTGATCCTCAAAACTATATGGGCCAAAGAATATAGGGAAAGAAAAGTAAGAAGGCATTTAAGCTAATAGAAGGAACTCATTTAATCATATGGAAAGTGGGACATAATACTCAAAGAATGATCAGAGGAAGAATGAGTCATTTCCCTACACGAGTTACTTATACTGGTATCCAAAGAAAAACATCTGGGAAGGAGGGACAAATAGGATACAACAGGACATGGGACTAGACAACTCCTAAAAAAGTACCTGAAAACCACTCGGTACACTAGTAGAACAAGGTGAAGAGCGATGCAAAAGGACCAAGAAATACTTTTGAGACCAATCTTGGGGCCCACCAATAATACAAAACCTCACCTTGTGAGTGCCTAAGGGACCCCTATCACTCAGTCAAAGTATATTAGGCATGTCTTATAATAACGATAGTGAAGTGACAGTCCAAAATAATATAAAAGAAAGTTAACCGAACCATGCCTGGAACACCAAAAAACACTCATTGAACCTTAAAACCAATAGAATAACTAGACCAAAACTAGACAACAAAATAAAAATCACCCTTGACATCTATCAATATAATAATCCTTCCTCGAAGGCCTCACAGCACTGCACTACCTCTCCAAAAAAATAGGGACAAAACACAAATCTAACAAGTGGAATAAGAAGAGTCTTAACTAAAACAATAGGGAAATACAATCCAAATACAATATATTCAGCAATGCTAGGATGAATCCAAGAAGGGCTAAGAAGTAGATCCATCAATTCTGATGCAACGGGAGGCTGTTGTGCCATAAAACACTATACCGCTTGAAGTAGAACAGTAAATAGATAGAATACCAAAGTTATAACCTTAAATCAACCGAGAATCATCTAAAAATCCTAGGGGGAACCCTCAATGGCCTATGGATCATTATTAATCAAAGTCAACCCCTCAAAAGTAAATCACTCCCTATTAAAACCTACACGCTGCCTAACTCCCTATTGAGATAAATCTGCAACTAATGTTGATGGTATACTCCCTCGCTAAGGGAAGTCTTGGAAAATATCCCCAAACTCCACACTCATAACACCCCTCTATGGTTTGTCTCCTAGTCACATAAGGACATTCCCTAACAAAATGCCAAGATCTCCACACTCAAAGCACCCACTGGAAGCTCTACTCCTGACTTGACCACTAAATACTCCTTCACGATCACCACTACCTAAGAACACAGTGCAAACTATTCTGAGCTTGATCTACCCCCTGGCTACCCTATTTTGGATACCCGATCCCATACTGAGGCAGAGCTATAATCGTTGCTTCCTACTCTACATCCTGGTAGGGTAAATCCCTAGTATAATGCCCAAACTCCTTATAAATAAAGCAACCCACTTACTCCCTACTCTAGATAGGACTGCTGAAAGAACCCCTTTAGCCCTTTCAACCTCTAAATGGGTCACTAACCACCTTCGGCTGCTAGCAGACATACTTTCTCTATACCCAACACCTGTCCAGCGACTTGACCAAGGGTAAGCAGAGCCTCTACCAAATGCCCTGACACTGTATAAAGTGGAAAAACCAACCCTCTAATAAAACCCTAAACCTTTTTATGCTTAGTAAGAGGTAGTGCTGGGGCACGCCTGACAATCGTGTGAAATTTTGCATAGTTCCGTGAGAAAGAAGGCCCCTGTTGTATACTAATAACTCGATCTCAACCTATCGAACTACTCAAAATATCTACTGGCATCCTTAATCCAACCTTGGTGACCTGAAGATCTAGTGTGCTAGCGATACCTAATGAAACTCGTGCTGATGCAAAACACTATAGATGATGAGGTACATCCCTCACGCAGGATGGAAACCTAAATATTCAGGAGCATCCCTCACGCAGGATGGAAACCTAAATATCTCCTCCTAAATCTAGCCCTAAACCACATCTCCATTAATATGAGTAGAACCCTCAAGAGATCCCAAAAAAGGCCTCTTCTTAGATATCTGAAAGGAATGGAATCATGTAAGATATCAAGGAACCAATGGCAACATAACTCATGATAAGAAGTCATGAAGTGATCATTTTCCTAAGAGCATATAATAGCCTTCCGAAGATAGGATACAGACTTTAACGTACCGATCTGCCAGAATATGCGTGACACCTGCCTCTATAGCACCAATACTGATGAACCTAAGCTTTGGTACAACTCTGTAATGACACAAAACATGGTCGTGATGGCGTTTACCAAATCCCACTAGTAGACAAGCCTATACCGATCATCTAGAGTGGCAAGCAACTGACAACACACTAAGACCCAACCAACAAGAAGAAGAGAAAAAGGAAGACATAATATAGAAACAACCATAACAACTATCCGTAAGACCTGGTATTAGTGGTACAGAGGACATCAAAATAAAACAGAATACAATAACTCTATACAACTACAAAAGCATAATTGTCTCCGATTGCAAGTAGAGGTAGAAGTTGTTGTGAATGGAGAGGGTCTTAATTCTTATTTTCATATTGATCTCAACCATGCCCTTGAAGTCCTTTAGATAGAAGATATGTCTAGAGTGAATTTTTGAGCATTATATTTATGCATAACTTCCATACCAAGGATAGCACACCACGTACAGTTCTTAGGAAGGGAGCCAGTAGGACATATCATATCCCAATAACATATATTTGGAGCTTAATATGAAATACTATTTTGTTGCAAGATCCTTTCAAAGGACTCGAGAGGTGGTGGCTTACCCTACGATGGATATTAGCAGTTTGAGTCCTCTTATCTCCTAACACATGAACTTAGCCGATCCAATGTCTTATGATAGCACCCAAATTTTTAGTTTTGGTGGTTCGAACTATGATTTATCATTCATGAACTAGTTGAAACTCCTTCTAACCTTATTTATTGCATAAAGGATAAGAAACTTATTGAGGGATGTTTATGCCAAATACGTATATAGTAAATGAGATAAAACAACAAATATCCTAAGTAATTAGTCCCATCCACGGTTTAATCTCCTTACTACTTTTTTAAAAAAAATCCCGAAACCCATGAACTTACCATGGTCCTTAAAGAACTCAAAAGTTAACCGCATGAACCACGTCCTCAATGATAACATGCATAAAGACCTGCACCATAAAAATGGCATAGAAGTGTAGCATGGGTACTGATAATGCCCAAACTACACTTTCTTTTAAAATATAAGTGTCAGCTATCAAATTAAACCCAACTAGGTTAGGGTCGATCCCACAGGGTATAGGGTGTCAGATATATGCCAGTATTATTAGCTATAGTTAGTGTTTATTTCTAACGATAAACAAAAAGTAAAAAAGGGGATTATTTGTATCACAATATTTGTTTTTATTGTTAGTGATTATCAATTGACTCAAGTGTATTATTGACCTAGGTTCATGTTCACCAGGGCTCAATGAATTGACTAACCACTCCAAGAGAAAGGGTTAGAGTTTCATATTCTTTCCTAAATATAGTGTTACATACAAACACAATATTATTTACTTAAGTGTTCCTCAACCTTTAATCCAAAGTAAATCTCTTTTACACCGGGTTAGGGCTATGAATGAGTGCATTGTATGTGTCTTGGTAACACAAGATGTTTACCTTTGCTATAGCAGCAACTATTAGATGAGGGTTAATGCCCTGAATCTCTTAGCATAATCTCAACTCCT
>JBDJHY010224350.1:0-11145 GCA_039654485.1 Withania somnifera | reverse complement strand
ATAAAAGAAAGGTCACAAAAGTCAAATAAGTACATCTTGTACATAGAAGAACCCGCTAAACAAGATAAAGATGAGTAAACAATCCTATGATCTAGTTACAAGTATCAAAGATTCAGGTATAAGAGGATAAGAGGGTACCTGAATCTATGCTCAACTAACAAAAGATAATAACAAAAATCAAAATTTGGTGATATATCGGTAACCTTAATAAAAGCATAAAAGGAAAGGAATAACTACAATCAACTCATGAAATAATACAAGGCATGAAGTGAAACCCAAATAACATAATCAACAGGAAGTAAAAGAAGCTAAGTAATGAAATATGTAAAATAAAATCTTGTCATGCCTTGAAGTTACCCTAAAAGGGACTGGGTACTTGGAACCCCGGTGGATCCCAAGCCAACCCCCTTGGCATACACACATGAGTATTATTCAGATTTATACAAGAAGTACTGCATTCATTGTAAAATAGTAAAAGAGTTAGCGGAACCTTAAAACATGAGCCCTAAGGGCTAACATAGTCATACTACACATCTATCTAAAAGCCTTCAAATTAAGAAACATTGATGCTGGGAGAAGATCCCCGACTGAACCAAAACCAAAACAAAAAGAGAATAAGAAAACTTCTACTACTATCGGAGCCCCGGAAGTGAGGAGGACTCACCACTACTGATGCTTGTGGTTGGAAACTCCTTAGCCACGAGCCTAGGATTGATCACCTGTATCTACATCACATGAAAATATATGCAATAAAAGTATGCAGTTAGTACATGGAAGGTACTGAGTATGTAGGAATACAGTGAAAAGTTCATGTAAAACATCAATCGAAAGTTGAACAATGATAAATCATCATAAGTAACAAGATGTAACGTGAGCCCATAATGAAAGCATAAAGTAAGAGTTTCCAAAGACAACTTATGAGACATGTAACTTTAAAACCCTTTGAAGTCTTGTAAATGAAAAGTTATATCGTAAAAAGGATAACTTAACTTATTTAAATGGGAACATGGTGGGAGTTTCTGTTGACCGACATATCACCATGTGAGTTACATAGAGTTTGGTGTGCTTCCCCTGCACTGAAAAAGAGTGGTGGTAACAGCCAAAGTTAAAATCATACATACATTAGGATCCAACATTTATCCTCAGTGATTTCATACTCATAAATACCTATGGTGGAAACGTAATTATGGATCTTGGGTTTTATAAACCCACATTCACTCGATGCTCAATAATCCTCCCAAAACTTATATATACATTGCTTACTATAAAATTCATCATTTAGCACATCTTGCCCTTATTATTTGTAAATCATACCTTGAGCCCCATTTTGTCTCCTTATCATTTAATGAAACATAATTCTTTACATCATTGTGACATTAATTGTCCTTTACATATACTTAAAATATTGACGTATGAGAAATCATGAGTTTCATAATACGTATATCATGGAAAATGTTGCTTTTCTTCATCATATTTCATTTTGAATACTATCATGCTTGTGGAAACAAAAGACTCCAAACATGAGTAGAAAATATAAAAATTTATCAAGATTATGTCATAAAACCTTGGAACTCGTATTTGATTAAACATGAGTAATTTGTTAAAACTTATGACACATAAAATCCATAACAATAATGACATATGAAAGACCTCAGAATCATAAAGATCTAAGCCAAATGGAGTAAAGATGGAATTTGGTTCTTAAACCCTAACTTAAACTAAGACATGAATTTCTTGAAAAGACATAAGGTTTTGGATGTGAGAACAGAAGGGAGTTCCCATTGAAGTCCTACATACTTGGTAGTGAACCTTTTATGGAGGATTTTGAGTGAAACCCCTTGAAACCTTGACTTGGAGAAGATGAGTTCTTTTTTTGCCTCCGAAAAAGTTTCTACGCTTTGGTTCTGAGAGTTTTGAAATTGTAGAGTGTGAATTAGGGGCTATGGGGATAAACTTCGAATAAAATCGTCCATTATGGGTCAAAACTACGTAGTATAGGACATGGTTGAATGGGGAAATAACCCTCGTACCCTCTCTTAAACAAAATAAAATAAATCTGTACCCGGTCTAGCCCTACGTGTGCACGGCTAATTATATTACAATTATTTATGCGCCGCACTACCTAGCACGCATTGAAACTAGTAAACCAACACCCCCTCTACGTGTCGTACAGAAAATTGTACAGTAATTAGTTGGGCGCCGCTCTAGGCTCTCCTCATGCAGAATTTGTGTTGATTTATCACATATCTATACCCCGCATTTATTTCATAACATTTATACATTCGTAGATCCTCCCTCATGCCCTTACTAACTAGGAAACACACAAGAGAGGGGTAAATCCTTTATTTAACATGATATGATCAAACTACGCATGTTTTGGAATTAGAATAATAGCTCAACATTTTTGGGGCGTTATAATATCTCCCCTTTTGAATTATTTGTCCACGAATGATAGCTAAAGTTGAGATAGGAACACATATGAGCTAAAAGTTCACTTTTATACAACAATAATTCGAAAGGAACCTACTAAAGAATACAAGAGTATGAGTTATAAGTTCAATAAACTAACATCGAATTAACGAGCTTGATTCAGAACATGAACCTAGTCTTCGACATAGGTGTCATTTAACATAGAGCTATAAGATATGAAACATGAGTTAGTTGAGCCTGACATAAGCACATGACTAACTCTGTCTCATATGATAAGATCTATGCCCTTCAAGAATAGCAACACTTCCCAATGTCTCTCCCTCATATAAAAAATATAAGTCGTTCCTTGCATTGTATAACTACTGCAGCAATATATATAGCTACTATAGCTAAAACTTAATCACATGTTGTTCCCATTTTCAAGCTTATGTTTGTGGTACAAGGTGCTACATGTAATATGATTACGCTATCCTAGGCCATAAGATTCCATATTCTATATCCACAAGAACGTCTCTTCTTCTTATACCTAAGTTCAACCTTACCTCTAGCTCCAATCAAAGAGTCACCAACAGCATAATGAAATTATCTAACACTTATCAGCATAACATCAAAGCTTAACACAATATCCTCTTAATATTATCCTTTAAATGAAACTACCTAGGGATTTATCAAACATCAACAAAGTCAATAATATTGGCATACTCACATCGGGACACACCTAAAAATGTTCATTTAATTAATACATATAACTGGACCTTACTCATACTCCAACCACACTTAACAACTTAGATGACATAAGTGCACCAAAGATATAACTAACCGAGGATTCACTGTCTCACATCACATCAATAAAGTTACTAAAGGAAATTGAGTATGAACATAAACAATAGAGATTTGAAATGAGGGATAAATATTGACTATAATTATGGAGTATGACTGAGCATCATTAATAAGAGGGATATTATTCAATCTAGACAGATTTTTATTGTAACCCTGACACACAAGGTGGGGTCCACAATATAAAGTAAAATAGGCATGAATACTCTATATATTGAACGAATAGAGCATGAATAGAGGTTTGGTCTGCTCCTAGAAACAATATATCTTGATTTTAGTAGCCATTGCATTAAGACCATATCTTAAGGTTCATTAGGATGAGCACAATGTGACACATAAGTGAATATATCATAAATTGTATAACATAAAGGCTGGAGTTCATCACTTTATGGAGTAATATTCAGTCGTTCTGCTTAATTGTTTTTCTTACTCTATGAATGAGCATATATATGAATCTGTATAAAGTACATGAGCATGGTTCGTGGGCATGATTTTGACATACAGGACATGAGCAAAGTGTCACGATGACTGAAACTTTGAAAATACATGAGGGTAAGAATGTATCAATAACTCACCATAACTCTTCTCTAGAACTTATCACTATTTAGTCCTCAACACCAAACATGGCTATCCATTTTCTCATCTCTCACTTTAGATCAAGTTAAACATTCTAAGTATGTGTATGTATGTCATGTCCTAAAATGACTTAATCTTACTTTACTGTACATGTCGTTCATCCCTAATTATGTGACTACTAACCTCTCCCTGGATACTTCTCTTCAATCTTATATTTAAGGCCATCATCCTATAATTTATATGTCGATTGGTGCATACAACCACTTCCTCTAAAACATAACCATTCTAATATTCTCCTCTTAGTCAATTAGAATCCCTCCTATAAATTCATATCTATCTTAGCTAACCAAAGTTTCATTATACTAAGACACCCCAATATTGATTACCCATAATCTCCTTAGTCAATCTCTCAAGAACACTATATGAATATCTTAATAGCATCCTTCACATTTAGAAAACCAATGATACTAAATCGATGAAATAGTATACACCTAAATGCTAAACTTTCCTCTTTAAAGGCCACCCCTATGGATGCTTAAATTCTTGAAGGATTTCATCAGAGACAACTACTTACTTCCTTTCTCCCTCTAAGTCGATCATCAAACCATTCCTTATATCTTACTAACATCACATACAAATTTAAAAAGGGTCAACACTTACATCAAGAGACTTAACATCATCTACCTTACCTACATCCCCTTTAACTTATATCTTAGTTACACCAAAGAGGAAGGGTCTATCAAAACTTGATAACGCTAATCTTATAGGTGACACTTGAAATATGAAAGCCTACAATCATAGGCAACAACATACTACCTTAGATATAAATCCCCTCTTCATAACACAACGACTTAGCCACCCTTTCACTTACGCATATAGAGATCTCATAATCACCAATAGCATGCTTAACATATTCACACTGATCATAAGTTATAAGCTTAAGCCCTTTTGCAAACACATCAAGCCTACTAAATAAATTCTGAAAGATAGACTTACTACCCCCCTCCCCCAAATATCATTTTTTTACCACTATGACCATCTAAAGTCAAGCTTAATATTCAGTACTACACATGAGAAACACAAAAATTCCTCCAATTACTCAGTCCTACCACCACTAGATCACAAATCAAGGTGACACTACTCTAATCAGAATCAATAATAATACAACCATTCTCAATCATACACTCCATCTAGTCATATCCTACACACCCCATTATTTTTACCACCTCGTTAAACTTAACACATTCCCTATAACTCTCTTGTATAAGCTAAATTCTTACCCTTTATGAATACTATCGGGTCCTATTATCACAACCACCAAGCATAGTCTAAATCCATTAATTCCCTTATATCTTGCTCGGACTAACACAAAACCCAACATCATCCACAACTTCCCTAACTTGAACATAATCTAAGTCACCTTAACCAAAAATTCCCTCAATATACCGCTATGAAATCTACACCTAAACTCGTCTCACCTCACCAACACTTAAGATCCTGTCACCCCACTAATCACTTAATAACCACATGATTTTGGCTACACCTTAATCAAAACTATGCCCATATTAATACTATTCTCCTCCACACTTTCTTAATTCCAAGACAACACTACCTATAACCATATCATAATAGGGGTATAGGAAATTTGTGTGCATGCAATAAGAAATACAGAAGCATACCCGCCTTAGCACCAGGGGAATATTCTGGACTAGTTGGCTTGAAAATAAAAAAGATTGGTTCAAGTGCTTCCCACTATTATTTTTTTCTCTTGGTTGAGAGGAAATTCCTCAACTTGTGACCTATCTTATGGCTTCCAACACAACATCCCGTCTCCCAAAGGAATTCACCTGGATAGAACTTACCACAACTTCTACAAGAACGGTACCATGGTCTGTCTCTCTTATTATCCATTTTTCTCTTCTTTGGTTTCCTTAGATTGCAATGAAGATTATCAGGGAATGCTACTTATTTATTAAATTGGTAAGTCACCGCTTGAGCAAACATTTTAATGGCATCATAAAACTCAGTATTAGAAATGTCGGCCTAAGCAGGTACTAACGGGACTTGGGGATTCTCATTCCTAGCTTGTCGTGGGCGTCCAAATAGCTTTCATGGAGGCATACTATGGAATACATAGAGCATAATTTAGTAAGTTAGTTAAATCTAAATTCTATAGCATGATAAGGGGTATGAAAGAAAGGAAAATTTTCATAGACGCTCTATAGCCTCCCTCTAATAAGTATGGCATAATTTACATTATGAAAAGGGCTCTTACTGAATGTAGATTTTGGACACCCTAGGACACTCGAAATTCGAGATCTGATACCAACTTTTCACACCTCTAGACTACCCCTTGGAAGGGACTGGGTATATAAAACCCCAGAGGATCCCAAGAAAACCCCCTTGGAATACATACATGAGCATCATTCAGATTTAGAAACTAAATCTTAGACTCAAAAAGTATTGCATTCATTGTAAGAAATTAAAAGGGTTAGAGGAACCATAAAACATGAGCCCAAAGGGATAACATTGTCATACTACATATCTATTTGAAAGCATCTGACTTAAGAAACATCTACACTGGGACAAGGTCCCTGACTAACCTAAAAAAATAAAAAAGGCATAAGGAAACTTCTAATAATATTGCATCCCTCGAAGTGAGGATCAATCACAACAACTGATGCTTTTGGATGGAAACTCTTTAGCAACGAGCCTGATATCGATCATCTATATCTACATTAGATAAAAATTTAAGTAATAAAAGTATGTACTTAGTACATTGAAGGTATTGAGTATGTAGGAAATACAGTAAAAATTGCATGTAATATATTAACCGAAAATTGAACAATGATAAATCCTCATAAGTAAGATTATATCACATGAGCCTATAATGAATACATAAATTAAGAGTTTCCAAAGACAACTTATGAGACATGTAACTTCAAAATCCTTTGAAGACTAGTAAATGCAAACGTATATCGTAAAGAAGAACATATAACTTAACTTCGTAAGTGGGAACATGGGTGGGAGTTTCTCTTAACCAACAAATAACAATGCAAACTATATGAAGTTCAGTGTGCTTCCTCCACACCGACAAAGAGGAGTGATAACCGGCCAAAGTTAACACCAAACATACATTAGGATCCTTATATTTAGCCTCAGTTATTTCAGGCTCATAAATACTTATGTTGGCAACATAGTTATGGAACTTGGGTTTTTATAAACCTACATTTGCTCGGTGCTCAATAATCCTCCCAAAATTTATATATAAATAGGTCATTGTAAAGTTCATCATTTGGAACATCTTGCCCTTATCATTAACAAATCATAGCTTGAGCCTCTTATTGGCTCCTTATTATTTCATGAAAGATAATGTTTTACATCATTGTGACATCATAGTCCTTTACATATACTTAAAACATTGACTTATGAAAAATCATGAGTTTCATAACATGCGTATATCATGGAAAATATAGTTTTTGTTCATGACATTGCATTTGAATACTATCATGCTTGTGAAAACATAAAACTCCAAACCATGAGTAGAAAACATAAACTTATTATGATAAGGTACATAAACCATGGAATTCATATTTGGCTAAACATGAATGATTTGTTAAAACTTGTGAAACATAAACTCCAAAATAATCATGATATATGAAAGACCTCAGAATGATAAAGAACTAAGCATAACGGAGAAAAGACGGAATTTGGTTTCTTGAACCTAACTTGAAATTAAACATGAATTTCTTTAAAAGACATAGAGTTTTGGACATGAGAACAAAATAGAGTTCTCATTGAAGTCCTGCATACCTGGTAGTGAAGCTTTTATGAAGGATTTGGAGTGAAACCCTTTGAAACCTTGACTTGGAGAAGATGTGTTCTTCTTTTCCCTCAGAGAAAGTTTCTACACTTTGATTCTGAGAGTTTTGAAACTGTAGAGTGTGAATTAAGGTTTATGGGGTTAAACTTCAATTGAAATCATCCATTAAAGGTAAAAATTGTGTAGAATAGTATATGATTGGAAGGGGAAATTACCCATGCACCCTACCTTAAACAAAATAAAAAAAATTTGAATCTGGGTTAGCCTTGCGTGTCGCACATCTAATTGTATTACAATTAGCTGGCGCAGCAAAACCAGTGACCTATTCCCACCCTTGTGTGCGTCACAACTAATTGTACTATATTATGTTGTACGCCACTCTAGGCTCTCCCCTATGGAATTTACATTGATTTATCACATTCCCATACCCCTCATTCATTCTATAACATCTATATATCCCACAGATCTACCCTCAAGCCCTTACTAACTACGAAACACACAAAGGAGGGGTAAAATCCTTCTGTAACATGATACAATCCTAACTATGCATGTTCTCAGCTAAGAATATTAGGTTGAGATTTTTGGGGCTTTATAATACCTCTGTCTTGGAATCATTCGTCCTTGAATGATAGCTAAAGTTTAGATAGGAACACATATGAGCTAAAAGTTCACTTTACTACCACAATACTTAGAAAGGAGACTACTAAACAATATAGGAGCATGAGTTATGATTTTAATAAACTAATAGAAAATTTATGAGCTTGATTCAGGACATGAACCTAGTCTTAGACATAGGTCTCATTTAACATGGAGCTACAAGACACGAAACATAAGTTCGTTGAGCTCGAAATAACAAAATGACTGCCTTTGTTTCACGTTGTAAGATCTATACCCTTCAAGATTAGCAACACTTCCCAATTTTTGTCCCTTATATATAAACTATACCTTATTCTTTGCATTTTATAACTTTCGCAATAATACATATAACTACTAGAGCTCAAATATAATCACATGGTGTTCCAATTTTCAATCTTACCTTTGTGCTACATGTAATATGATCAAGATATCCTAAGACATAAGATTCCATATTCTATATCCATAATAATGTCTCTTCTTCATATACCTAAGTCAACCAACCTCTAGTTACAATCAACGATTCACCAACCGCAATGCAATTGCCACACATTTATCAACATAACATTCGAGCTTAACATCATGTCCTCTTAATATCATCCTTTAAGTCAAACTATCTAAGGGTCTTCTCAAACATCACCAAAGTCAATAATATTGGCATACTCACATAGGGACACACCCAAGAATGTTCATTTAATTATTACATATGACTGGACCTTACCTCATACTCTAACCACACTTAACAACTTAGATGACATAAGTGCACCAAAGATATAACTAATTAAGGATTCACTGTCTCCCATTTCATTAATAAATTCACTAAAGAAAACGGGGTATGAACATAAACTTTTGAGATTTGATACGAGGGTCTAACTCTTGACTATAAATATGGAGTACGACTGAGCATCATTAATAAGAGTGATACTAGTCAATCTAGATGGATTTTGGTTGCAACCCTGACACACAAGGTGGGATCCATCATGAATATGGTCAACTTCGATCATGAGGAGAGAAGAGCGGACCATTGAAAGACTCAATTCCTATTCGTATCTAGGCATGGTTTATTACATGATCAATATAGGTGTTCTTGTATTTCTTGTTATCATATACTGAATGAATAGAGCATGAATAGAGGATTTGACTGCACCCAAAACCAACATAGCTTGATTTTATTAGGCATTACATTAAGAGCATATCCTAAGTTCATTTGGTTGAGCATAATGTGAAATATAAGTGAATATATCATGAGTGGTATAACATAATGCTAGAGTTCGTAACTTCATGGAGTAATATTGATATCATTCTGCTGAAATTTTTGTTTCTTATTCTAAGAACTCAACATGTACGTGAATCTATATGAAGTACCTGAGTATAGGTCATGTGTATGAGTATAACATGCAAGACATGAGTAGAGTGTCACTATAATTGAAACTTGGGAAATACATAAGGGTAAAAATGTATCAATAACTCACCATAACTCTTCTATAGAACTTATCACTATTTGGTCCTCAACACCAAATATGGCTATCCACTTTCTCATCTGTCGTTTTAGATATAGCTAAACATTCTAAGTAGGTGGAAGTATGTCATATCCCATCATACATATTGGTCATCCCTAATTATGTGACTACTAACTTCTCCTTGGATACTTCTCTTTAATCTTATCTCTAAGGCCATCATCCCATAATTTATACGCTGATTGGCACACAAAACCACTTCCTCTAACACATAACCATTCCAGTCTTCTCCTCTTAGAATATTAAATGACTCCCATAAATTCAAATCCATCTTAGCTAACCAAAGTTCTATTTATATTAAGACACCCAAATATTGATTACCTATAATCTCCTTATTCTATCTCTTAAGAACACCATGTGAATATCTAAGTAACATTCTTCACATTTAGAAAGCCAAGGCTATCAAATTGGTAAAACATTATACACATATATGCTAAACTTTCCTCTTTAAAGGCCACCCCTATGTATGCTTAAATTTCTTGCTAAGGATTTCTTCTGAGATAACTACTTACTACCTTTCTCCCTATAATACAATCATCAAAAGGTCACCACTCCTTCTATATTACTAACATCATGTACCAATTTCAAAAGGATCAACACTTACATCAAGAGACTCAGCATTATCTACCTTACCTACATTCTCTTTAACTTATATCCTATATCCTAAGGACACCATAGAGGAAGTGTCCATAAAAAATTGCTAACACTAATCCTATAGTGACATCTGAAATATGGACGCCTAGAATATTATGCAACAACATACTACCCTAGGTATACATCCCCCTTTCATAACACAACAACTTAGCCACCCTTTCCCTTACTCATATAGAGCTCTCATAATCACTAATATCATGCTTAACATATTCACATCGATCATAAGTTTATAAACTTAATCTCCTTCGCATACCACATCAAGCCTACAAGATCAATTCCACAAGCTAGCCTTACTACCACCCCCACCCCCATAAACTATCATTTCTTTTTCAACTGTGACCATCTAAAGTCAAGCTTAATATTTAGTACTACACATGAGAAACACATAACTTTCTCCTATTACTCAGGCCTACTGCCTCTAGATCATAAATCAAGGTGACACTGCTCCATTGAGAATCATTATAACACAACCATTCTAATCGTATACTCCATCTAGTCCGTTATTTTTACCACCTCATTATACTTAATCCATTCCCCATCAATCTCTTGTATATGATAAATTCATACCCCTTATGAATACTATCTGGTCCTCTTATGGAAACCATCAAGCATAGTCTAAACCTATCAATTCCCTTATACCTTGCTCACATCCAATGTCTTTTCTTCGTAACACAA
>JBDJHY010224340.1:0-11145 GCA_039654485.1 Withania somnifera | reverse complement strand
AAAATCATTTAGTGACCAAAATTTGACTTTTGGTGACCAGATTCGTTTGTCACTAAAGGCCATTTTTCTTGTAGTGTATATTGCATGAGTGTGTGGATATATGTTTCCCAGTCCCCTGTGTGTGTATAAGATAGGACATTCTAGGCTAGTCATAACCAAAGTCATATGATAGTTGGTTAGGAAAGAATCATAGGCCATTTTGTGATTATTACTTCACTTTAGCCTAAATAGCCTACCAAATGATGTATATATTCCTTGATCCCTATTTTATCCTAGTAGCCTTTTCTTGTTTATCCCGATTCACCATCACATTTAAGATTTTATACTTCTTTATTGTCCTTAGTTCCTTTGATGGCACTATACCTCAACTCAATCTAATATCTTAAGTAGGGGTGGGTAGAAAGGGTTGAAACAAAAGAAGAAAAGGAAAGTGAAAATAAAGTTGAATAAAGTAAAGATATATTAGGTGTGGTGTAAATAAAAAAAGAGAAAAAGAATTCTAAAAGAGAAAAAGAAACAAATATAAAAAGAGAAGAAAAATAGAAAAGCACTGCACCTAAAGCAATAGAGGAAGAATAAGGGATGGGGGGGGGGGGCTAGAAAGGAAATACAAGTAGAAATAAGTGATATAATCAGCATAGTGCCAATAAGGGTTTGTCACTATTACCCAAATATACCATATCCGGTCCCGAGCCTATGTTACAAGATGAAAATGTCCTATCTTGATCCTAATCTGATTGCCTAAAAGCCTAGTTGTTAAAAATAAGGGCAAGCCTATGGTCTATGTATATGTATTGGGTTGCCTTCATTATTGAGGGTGGGCATAGTAGATTAGCCTCAAATTTGCATTTATATGATGTGAGAATGTCACAAATCGATTTCTCAAGTCATGAGGTCACTTACGTCCCGCTGTAGGAGAATCATCCAACAAGCATAGAAGGTAGGCATAATAACAAAAAGGTAAGAAATGATATAAATAAGTGAAAGGGATAAGTGGAAGTCTAAAT
Organism: Withania somnifera; assembly: GCA_039654485.1. Classification (NCBI taxonomy): domain Eukaryota; kingdom Viridiplantae; phylum Streptophyta; class Magnoliopsida; order Solanales; family Solanaceae; genus Withania; species Withania somnifera. The sequence continues at coordinate 10,138 of JBDJHY010224340.1, read as the reverse complement.
TACGTTAATAACAACCCCAGAACCTGATATCCAATTCAAGAGCCACTACAACAAGAGTACGAAAGAGAAACAAAAATATAAACAAAGAAAGAGATATAAATAAAGGTAAAAGATATACATTGAACATCATAAGCCATCAACTACTTAAGAAAAAAGATCTTAACATGAATCCTGAATCAGTATGGACACTCATACTTGGGTATGCATCATAAGATGTAGCAGTGTAGTACGAGTACCAAAAGCAACAGGTATTCAGTAGGCACATAGGTAGACCGAGGATATATAATAAACAAAAAAGTAAATAAATAGTCTAGGAATTCAAGTCACAAAGATCGAAAATTAGAGAAAGTAGAGAAACTAGCTAACAAGATATGACAGATAAATATCAAACATAACTAGCTACCAATAAGGAAGGTTCAGGTAAAACAAAGATAAGCATATATGAATCCATGCTCAACTATCAAGAAAACAACTAAGTAACATATACGACGGTATACCGATAAGCTCAAATAAAGAAAAGGAAAGAATAGCTAACAACAACTATTATATCACTAAGGGAAAAATCATAGGAAGGCTATAAAATATAACTCTATCTCGTACCCGTAAAGCAAAACAGTAACAAGTAGAAGAGAGTCTCCACAGCACCTCATAATACTCAGAGATAAAAATAAATAAAGCTTACCCGCTAGCCTCCCATATGGACAAAAGGTATAAACAAGAAAATAAGTGCACAAAGTAACAAATACATGAATGGAAATGGTAATTGTACATATGAAATATATTGTGTATTCTCTCTCTCGGTACTCATAGGGTTCAGCAACTTGAATACCCATGGAAAGACTTTCTTGTATACCCAAAGATAATATTATATACCCTCCTCTATTCATATTCATTTTAGTGTCGGGCCAAAAGGGTCCATGGAGGTCCTCCACACATGCAATATCAATAATCATCTAAACTGAATTTAATATCACAGTGTCGATATATGAATATGATCATGGGTTTCATTATCAATATAGGTCGCTTCATCTTCACCGAGGCCAAGTAATCATGAATAATCAATATTTAGATCTTGGTCTTCACTGAGTTCAGTAATATCTTAAAAACAACGATTATGCCAATATTAACTCTTTTACCATCAAAAACTTGTAAAACATATAAAAATACTCATTTTAATATCACAAGATAGAAAGAGGGCATGCAAAACCATGAAAGATTTCAAAATCAATGATACCAATCACTTTTTCAGATGCAGTAGAACCAATGCGTAAAAACTAGTTTTCATGATTATATGCTCAATCACAAACAATATCACAAGCAAGTCCTATGACCTTGCAGAGGGTCAATATCTACAACAAGCATCACTATGAAAGCCGATGTCTAGGATCGACAGACATTCCAAATGACCCGCCATATCTGTTCCAAAGTTAATAAAGGCCACTCAGTGCCATTGGGCAACTATCATTGCAAATGCAACAACAATACATAAATAAGAGGCGGGCCAAAATAACGGATAGGTTCACAGGTACCAACCTAGAAATCCCAAACCAAGGATTTCTCTTTATCACAATTAATTCTCATATAATTCTAGACAAAGATCATAAGTTGTAGCCTACCTGTCCTCCAAAAATGTGCTTCGAAATACAACTTAGAAAATTCCCAGACTTTTCACAATACTCCAAAAGTTCACAAACATGCTCGAATGATCGTGCAACTAGAAAAATAATAATTATGAGTTTATATGAATCATATGATACCCATAAAGCTATGAAAATTATCAAGGTCAAAATATGGATCAAAATGGCCTATGGACCGACAACCCTAATCTCCTAACCATAGGAAAGTTCCCTACGCTATAGGAAACTCATATCCAAAATTTAGAGCTAAGATGAGAAAGAAATAAGTTTGAAACAATGGAATAAAGTAAAGAATCAACTTGAGAAATTCGGGGAATTTTGGGTGCAAATTGAAAAAATGAAAGTTGAAACTTACCAATAATTGATGAAGAATCAGAGAAATAAGTCTCCAATATCACCCAATAACTCATGCAAAGAACCATGATTTTTTTAAAGGTTTTAGAGTGTTTAAAGAAGATAAAATGGACAAAATTGATGAAATGTTGAGTTTCTCAGGTACTTATACCTGTTAGATGACAACTCTTTACAATCACGAGCTACTATATGAAGATTTATCAGAATCGTGAAGCTCATGCATCGCGATTACGAAGGTATTGGGAGGGAAATGCATCAATAGATCTTATGAAATAGTTTACCTGACCGAAAACAACTGACTCATTGTGATCATGTGGGTGGAATGTCATAATAGTAAAGATTATAGGTGCAAGGCACCAACAACCGAACTAGAAAACCAACAAAAGAAATAACTTTGGAATAAGGTTTCAAATGCATTCAGATCCTGATAAACGCGAACCAAATATGCTACCTTACTAAAAATGACATTCCGGACTCAATGACGCACTAGAAATGCTGATACGAGGATGTTTTGACAAAATATTGACAAAAGTCAACTGTATACCAAAATAATCATCTTTCTAACTGGGTAATAGAAACGAGCCTTGTTAACTCGAAGCCCAAAAGAATAACTCACCTAAACCAAAGTTGACATTACACAGCTGATGGTGCATTCAGATTTTTAATTCGAGACTTCGATCACAAAATGACTACCCAAGCTCCACTCATGAACCATAAAGCACATAAAACACACAATTTGCACAAACTCGAAACCAAAGTTCCTGAACTCGAACTAAGAGCCCATTTAGACTAAAATCGATGTTCTGAAGACAAGTCACTATCGGATTTGATTCTGAGTTCATTTTCATAAAATGTTTATTAAAGTCAATGATTTTAATACTAAAGGCTCTAAAATAGGAAAACAAATATAACAACCAAATGAATGACCTGAGCACTGTACCATCAGTCCTTCGAAGTCACAAATTACTCAGGGACACTATATGAAATCTCTAGAATGAAACAAAATAAAAAATTGCAAAATTACCATAATGGTAATTACAATATTTACTACTAAAAAGTACTTTCATCCCCAAAATTCAGAACAAGGTAATACATGAAGGATCAACTAAATGCTACTACTGAGACCTCAACTCACTGAATGATCACCCAACTGAAATGATCACAGACTCCCTCACAAATGCCAAACTACAATCAAGACTGAATAAACTCTTTTTGTAATACCCCATATATACCTTAAATATTCTCACGGTGCCAACTGAGGAAGAAGCAAGGCGAAATACCAATAGGAGTCCAAAACTACAACTAATCAAATATCATACCAACAAATAACATAACTAGAAATCACCAACCAACTCACCACTAGAAGCCTAAACTCAAAAACCCATTACATAATCCATTATTAAACCCACAAATGCTTTTAGCAACGGGTATTGACTCAAAGCTGGAACAACAACATACTAAAGTTCTACCATAATAACTAGCAATATTGCATGAAATACCACTCATGAAGGCAACCTAAATCACACACCAAATATAAAAGAAACCAAACCGATAGGAAAAGAAAAACATTAAATAGTCAAATTACACCCAAAATAAACAACCAATCAATTAGTCGATAAAAACCCAAGAAAACATATCCTTAAAAAATAAAGAAAAAATGTTCTACAAGGGCTAAAGTAACTCGATCTTGATAGGAAATTGTCATCGACTCCAATATAGATCAAAGAAAATCCTCACATGGATAGGATAAGTAAAACAATGGTTCCCTGCCATAACCCAAGTATAGGCCTCTCTAGTCGAGTCGACCTACAACTCATGAAAAATTCCCGCTCATTATGCAATAGGCTCACAAAGGGAGTCCATCCTCACTCATCTTAGTCCCCAATAAATGAATCCACCTGCGGTAGGAAGGGTACATCCAGCGAAACCAAATAATGGGTTCGTGCATAGGATTTTAAGAAGGATAGGCTAAGGTAAATGAACCACTATTCAAAACTATATCCACCACGAATCCAAAGACAAAGACCGAGACACTCCGAGCATGAAGGATGGAATTTCAAAATACAAGAGTAACAAGAAATTACAAGAGACATTGATACTAGCTTGCTCCACTACATCAAACTAAAGAAGCCACAAATACCAATCCCCGACTAGGTGAATAAAAATCCAAAACAAAGAAATAAAATAAAATAACCTAGAACCAATACCGAATTACCCAATTTCTGTTCGATCCATGAGTTAAAGCACACATAAGAAGTACGCAACCAAGACACAATGCATCTAAAGAAATCACATGATAGATTGTCAAAACCATGCTATCCAACATGCCAATTCACAAATCTTAGATAAACAACTCAACCTAATCCAAACGACAATACGCCCCTAACATAACAATACTAACCACACCTCCTCTGTGATACTTTGATTTATCAAAACAAAGCATATAGAAGGTCTCCTCTTAACATCCAATCCTTACCCAAGCACAAACCTGAGATATCATCTATCACTCAAGAAAAATTTAAAAGCTAACTCGAATTGGAAATCAAATCAACGCCAACCATGTGACGGATGACTCATATCGACTAAAAAATTAAAATACATGGAAAACAAACACTAGGATAGAAACCCTCGATCCACTACTAAAGAATCAACCTGAGGAAGAATGCATGAAAAAAATACCACAAATCTAAAAAATTAATCAATAGACTTTAAAGATAAACCTTGGATCCCTTCAATTCAACAAAATTTGAATGACAAAAGGTATGAATATAGGCCCAAAATTCCATATCAATCTCAATAATCCATATAACTCTCTTTTAGATTGAAGATTAGAACAACTTCCCTACAACTCAACAAACACATAAATCGTACAAGGGATGAAGCATTGAGGCTAACATTGTATAAAAAGATAAAACGAGCCCAACAAACTCCACAGAAGTAATCTCCTAGCACAAGGACTAGGCAAGTCTCAAATGGTGGATGGATAAAAAACTCCACCATGACACTGAGAGTACATAAAACATAATCAAGGTACAGGTCTATCACAACGATCTGGGAGCACACCAAAAGGATACCCAAACAACGCCTAAGATTTCTATAGTCAACCCCTTTATCAAGTATAACACAACCCAATAATCAAGCTCCTCAATAGATACCGAATAGGATCTAACATCATGATCCATTATTGAAAAATCAACTACTAGAGTAGAAATAAATAACAAACTCATTACCAGATCAGAAGCTAATCTCATGACAAAGAAAAACATGTATTTTGTTATAATGGAGGAGTATATAAGCATAAAATCCAAATAAGGGCACATAAAGTCCAAACTCAACAAATGGAGGGATAATTAAATAGATATAGAGGGATACCAAATATACAAGACACACAAATAAGATCTAGCTAATCACAGACTAAGAACATCAAAATTGGGATCACAACAACTGAGCTTTATGAGGTTTATGAACTGGATGGCTTGATAGGACACTCTATGCTGGGGAAATCCACAGAGATAACTAGAAAACCCACAATCAGAGAATGAAAATCCCAAAAGAAATCCGTGAAATAATGAACAGAAAGAAGACACTCCAAGTATAAACCTAACTGACAATGCTGACAGAAATCCCTTACAAAATCAGAATGGTAATCCTACCCTAAAGCCTAGAAGAGACATTACTCAGTCTGACCGACACCTAATTTCCTGACTCACTAAGTTGAACACCACCCTTGATCGGTGGTGGTACTCTCCCAAAAGTACTATAAATAGAATGGACTGGTAGACGGGCTGAATCCCACTATGTGAAATTTATGTCACACAAAACTATATTTTTTTCAAAGAATAAAGCAGTTTCCGTCAAATATAGAACCCAACCTAGGTGTTGGGGTCATTTCCATAAGGAATACAGTAAAATATCATCTACTAGATGCTATCTTGTTATAGTAAGTAATTCAAAAGTAAATTATTGTAGAAAGTAAATTTGGGGTTTTAGTTTGAATAGTCATTATTCATATGTAACAAGTGAATTAATTTTTTCGTGAATTAAGGTATTGAAGACACTAGGAATGTATTCTCATAACTTCATAATGTTGTAGTTATTCGGTACTAGAATTATATCCTAGTGTTATGTATGAAAAATCTATGGGTTAACTACATCCAAACTCCTGCAGGCCCTAATTAGGTAATTTACACTAATCTCCACTAGTTATCATTGTACCTTCCATACCAACCCCCAATTACTAATCTCAAATTTAACCAAATGAATCCACATCAAACTAATGAATTTCTAAAGAAAAACATTACTAGATAACTCAAAGTTTAAGCACCAAAACATCAGGTGAAACCAATCCGAACAAATGTTAAGTGCAACATTCATCCTTTGTCCATTCAAAGGTAGGCCTCCCTTCTCGAGTCAACTTATAATCCCTGGGAAGATCCCAGTAGTTGTGATATAGCCTCATAGAAGGAGTTTTTAATTCCTCTATTAGTTCCCAACACATAATATATCTCCGGTAAGAAGGGTAATGCTAGATACCGATAAATGGACTCATAGGATATATTCTAAGTGGAATAGGCCAGGATAAATGATTCATCATTTCCAGTATCAGAAGTTATATAATTTTGATCCTTTAAAGACCAATATATACATCTTAACTCATTTTCAATAAGGACTTCATCTTTTATGAGGCTTATCTATTTAAATTTAACAAAGTGTACATCATCACATCTCTCATGACTATAAACTAGTAAGAAATTTCATACTAATTTGATATCTCGGGATCATAATATCATCATTGCAACAAGTATAGTGATTTAATAGCAACATTGACAAAGATTAATTTTAACATCCACTACTAGAAAGACTTTCGTCTCCGAATATTTAAAAAAAGAGAACCTGAAAAACCAAATAGCAAATACTGAATCACCAACTCATTCAAAATATCCCTTGCGTGCTCCTTAACTGGATGGTGCTTCCAGTTAAAATTTCACCACCTAAATCTCCATAGTCCTTAATTTCCTTACATCTTTGGGAAAAATGGATACAACCTCCTCAATAACGGTCAAATCCTTAGCCAACTAAAATTTTTCAACCCGACGAACTTGAGCAACATTGGAAACATACCTTCTTATCATAGACACATAGAAAACCATATGCATAACTGAAGACATCGAAGGCAAGTCTAACTCATAGGAAACACTACCAATGCAATTGTAATGACTCTTATGATCATTTTCATCAATTTTGTTTTTATTTCATTTTAGAGCTTTCTATAGAAACCATAAGTCATTTAAGACTTATCTTAATTGGTGGTTTGGTTCTCGAGTCGTTTTTTGGCCATTCAGACCGTTTCCCTATTTTAGAGCCTTTAATAGTGAAAACATTAACTTTAGTCAAAATCCTATAAAAACAAACTCAAAATTGAGTTCTAACAATTCTATTAGCTTTAGAACATGGATTTTTGTATGGGTGGACTCTTGTTTCGAGTCCGAGAGCTTTGATTTTAAGCTTGTGCAAATTTATGTGTTTTATGCTCTTTATGCTTTATAAGTGGAGATCGGGTGATCATTTTTTGATTGTAGCCTCAGATTAAAAATATGACTATGACCTTTTTTTTTGAAAAGTCGAGTTTTTATTAGGTGAGTTTTCATTTAGATTCCAAGCCAATCGAGCTAATTTCGAGTATTTAGTTGGAAATTTAGTTATTTGGCATAGGGTTGACTTTGATCAATATTTGTCAAGATGACCTTAGATAGAAATTTATTCTATGTCATTTCATCCAAAATACATTTTAGGGGACATATTTATTTTATGTTCATCAGGTTCTGAATGTATTTTGAGCATCAAATTTAAGTATATTTATGTTGCTGATTTTGCGGGTGAAACAATTAATTTATTGTAGGTCCCATATCCTTCGTGTTAGCAGAGATATACCACATTCGTAGTCTTGTATTCGCAAATGATCCACCACATTATGGAGTGGTGATCTGAAATGTCTTGACCATTTTGCTCATCACGATAGCACCCCTGTCACCGCGTTCGCCCTACTTTGTCACCTGGAAGTATATTGATTCAAAGACAAAAATTTCTTTAATTGTCATCATATTTTCACTTCTGAAACCTCTATAAAAATCCTTGGTTCTTTGCATGAGCTATTGGTTGATATTAGGAACTTGATTTCTTCAACTATTCTTCAAATATTGTTATGTTTCCCACTTTAAATTCTTTAAATTTCACCCAAATTTCCCAAAACCCTTAAAGTTGGTTCTTTATTTTAATCCACTATTTCAAGATTATTTCTTTCTTGTCTTAGCTCTAAACTTTTTGTATGGATTTCCTATAATATGGGGAACATTTTGATACTCTTTGTTCAAAGTTTTGGGTTCGCAGGCCCGTTTTACCCATATTTTGACTTTGTCTATGTTGATAGATTTATTGATATCATTGGACTCATATTAACGTGTAGATTATATTTTACTAATTTCATGATTGTTCGAGCTTGTTTTTGCATTTTTGGAGTTTTGGTAAAGTTCGAAAATCATCTTCTCAGTGTTTGTGAGCTTGTCATTGGAGGACAAGTAGGCTACGACTTACGATATTAGATTGGGCTTATATTGGAAACAATCATGGTAATAGACATTGTTAGGTTGAGACTTATAGGTTGATAACATGACCATGTCTGCTTCTTTAGTCCTCTTTTTGGTTACATTTGTGTGTTGCATTTGGTGATTGACTCTGGAATATACACGTTGGGTTATTGGGAATATTTGTGAGTCTTATACATCGACTTAGTTGGTTGTGCTAGTTGTAGAATCTGTTCCTGTGCAAGGATGACATGACTTGTTATGATATCTTTGTGTTTGAGCATATCATCATGTAATTGATTTTTATGTAGTGGTTGATACTATTTTAGGCTAGGAGCCCAACATTACTAATTTTTAAACCTTATGAGCCTGTTTTTAGTATTATGAGCCTAAAATGAGCATATTCGAAATGTTTTACTAGTTTTGAATAAAAATTGCTAAATATTGAGTTAATCACTGTGTTGAGTTATAACTAGGCATAGTTGTAGTCATGATCTAGATGTTGATTTCATTTCAGTTTTAGTCCCGATTTCAGTTAGGCAATGAGAATTCTAGGTCGATACCATGACCCCTGACCACTTATTCCATACCTACCTTATCTTTTTCTTTTTGATGGTGCCCAATGTAATACAATTTCTTTGACCTAGTATTGTCCTTGTGATGGACGTAGGGTGGCTTTGGTAGTAGTGGAATGCTGATGCATGGGTTGTCTTTTGGGTTTTGCCTTTAGGTTTGGACCGTTGGCTTGTGTTGCTTGCTATAAATTAGTTGAGCTTGTGCATGGCATAGGTTAGTGATAGATATTGTTTGTGTATGTGCATTCATATAGTGTGAGAGTCGTTAGATTCAGCTTTTGAGATTGCATCTAGGGCGGGGGCCTATTATGACCATTTTCTAATACTGTTGGTTATGGAGGCTAGTTTCAGTATAATTATGACTAAAATCTGAAAAAATGGGACTCTCTCATAATTAATAATAAGAAAAATGGATTTTCTACCTATTTTAGACTCATATTTAGGGCACGAGTACCACTTTTTTTACTTGTTTTAGACCAAGTATTACATTCTGGAATTGGTTACTATTGTTTACTATGATATTGGTAGTTGGTACAACCTTTTTACATTTATGTTTACCCTTTCGAAACCCTATTGCCTGAGATATTGAGACCTGTGGTGTTGAGTTGCCGATACTTATTGGACCGTGACATAATCAAGGGATTCGCCTTAGGTTACTCAATTCCCTGCCTATGGTTGTTGAAGAGCAACTAAAAGGAGTTGATGTTAAACACCGAAAATAATCAATTCACACTAGTAGCCGTTTATTACACACAAGAAAGAGTGTAGGTTTCAGTTCAGTCTAGGGTTTCCCCGCCAAAAGTCAGACATCACTGTATTCCCTGCTTTCTTCTATTGGAGGAACTTTCCCGTTTAAGAAAAAGTGGTTAGGATGGAATAGTCGCTAATCAGTTGTAAGCTGAGACTTATGTCGTAAATAAATAGATAGACTTGTTCATTGGTCTACGATCCGCTGCAACTTGTCTTTCTTGTGTGGTACCATACCTCATTG
>JBDJHY010224329.1:0-11145 GCA_039654485.1 Withania somnifera | reverse complement strand
TTGAATTTACCAATTTATGTCTTGAGTAAAAAACTTCCAACTGGATTTTTGCAAATCATTATTAATTTATTAAAAATAGAAAGAAATTGTGTTTAGAAACTAACTCACTTGATTAGTCCTCGAAAACCTTGCTCAAAATTGACAAAAATGGCTAAGAATCTTATTTTAAATATTTTTGGAAGATTAGGGTTCCAAGTGGGGAAATAAAACCCTCAAAAGATATTTATAGTTTCATAATAAGTGAAAAATTACTAAAATATCCCTTATTAATACACTTTTAAAAATCCTATATGCCATACCACGGACTAACAATACAGTCTATTGGGTTGATACTACAGGCCGTACTATTGACCCGTGGAACAGATCAGAATGCTGCCATTTCAGGATTCACTTCATGGATAGCAGTACGTTCCATAGTGTTGATGCCACGAGTCGTACTATTGGCTTGTGGCACGGTCACTGAAGGTATATCTCAAGTTAAATATTATAGTTGATTCCATGAGTCATGGAGTCAACATCACAGACCGTAGAGTAGATTGCGGACGATTGGGCACTTTAACAAAAAAATTTCAAACCAACTCTTAGAATCCTGTACATACAAATCATATAAGCAATCCTATTAAATTTTAAATTCTAGACTCGATGGAACAAAAAAAATAGGGATCTGAAGTATCCTTGGCCCAATATACTACATGGCTAAAAACCAAATAGAATTTTTTTCACCAAAAGACCAAAAATACCATCGAAACTCCCAAAAAGTTATTTGAACCTTGTCTTAGATAAAAAATACCCTCCTGAATCCAAAAAAATATAGAATTCTAATTCAAACGTAAGTCAAATTTAGGCATAAAAATTTCACTTTAACTCGTCTAACAGTCTAAATTCACCATGAAAATCTCAAACTAAAAATAAAGGCCTTTCTAAACCAAAACCCATATTACAAAGAAGATAGAATCGATAAAATTTCATTATGAGACTCAAAACTCCAAATGTTTACTAAGTCAACTATTTTAACTTAAAAGCCTTAATAAAACTACATTTTCTCAAAACTCACAATTTTTTTCTCTGGTTCTTAAACCAACTACATGAATGGAGGAAATACAATACGAGGCAACTATAGGAAGGAAAAAATGGTCATTTTATAAGAAAAACCTAAAAATGACAGTGGAGGACATTACATCATCCACCACAAAAATCATATTCGTCCTCGAACAGAAAAGAAAAGAAAGTACTTAAACATTAACTGGAACGCACGTCGGACTCAATCTCCTATGTTGCCTCCTTAACCGAATGATGCTTCTACCAAACTTTCATTGAAGCTATATCCTTGGTCCTCTAATTTTGAATCTGTCTATCCAAAATAGCTACATACTCCTTTTCAAAGGTAAAATTTGGCTCCAAAATCACAGGATCAAGTTGAATCATATGAGAATCATCAGGACTATACTTTCATAGCATAGAAACATCGAAAATAGGATGAATAACAAAGAGCCTAGGAGGAAAGGCCAATTTATAATCCACCTCCCAATGTGATCCAGGATCTCAAATGAACCAATGAACATTGGCTAAGCTTGCCCTTTTTCCCAAACCTCAACACACCCTTCATGGGTGATACCTTAAGTAATACAAGATCTCCCTTTATGAACTCTAAGGCTCAAACCCTTCTATTGGCATAATTCCTACTTTAAATCACTCAAATATGTTCCATAGAATCTCATAAAAGAATTAAACCTCACCTCAAAGACATCAAATCAACTAATTAGAGATCTAATGAAGCCATCTGGATATTGGAATGGTAACTATTACTGTATGAAAACTCTACTAAAAGTCAAATGCTAAGCCCAGCGACCTTTGAAATTAATCATACATGCTCAAAACACATCCTTTAATACCTGAATCATCTATTCAGAATGCCCATCTATCTGAAGATGAAAAGCTTTACTCATGTACTCAAACCATGTTGCAATGCTCTCCATAAATGTAATATAAACATGGAACCCCAATTGAAAATAATGGATACAGGAACACCATACAAGAAAACTATCTAACTAAGGTATATATGGGCTAATTTATCAACATTATAATTTACCTTAACTTGAATAAAATACTAGATTTCATCAAATGGTCAACACCCAAATCAAATCAAAATAACCCATGATGGGCGGCAAACCTATTATGAAGCCTATAGTAATATTCTCCCACTTTTACTTAGGAATGGGAATCCTCTGAGATAAACTATCAGGTTGCTAACAATTCAAACTCTTGACCACAAACTTCATAATGTCTTTCTTGATGCCACACCACCAATAGTGTTGACTCAAGTCATGATACATTTTCACTTCTCTAGGTGAATTGAATACTTCAAACAATAAGCTTCCTAGGATCAACCTATTCAAGTCTCCTATCTTTGGTACACAAATCCTACCTTCAATCCTTAAACAACCTCAGGATCAAGTACCGGTTCTCTTGCTTCACCTCTCAATATATTATCTCATATGATACACAATTGCTCATCTTTAAATTGATTTTCCTTAAGCAAAGAAGACCGCGCCTCTACATAGGAAAGAACTCCACTATCATAAAATATCTATAACTGGACAAGACTATTGGCAAAACTCTAAAATATCTCTAGCTAGTCGCTCCTCTACTTGAATCAAAGCAAAACTCCCCATGCTAAATGATTTTCTACTTAAAGCATTTGCAAATACATTTACTTTACCTAGGTGATATAAAATAGTCATGTCATAGTCTTTCAACAACTCAATCCATCTTCGCTATCTAAAGTTAAGATCCTTCTAAATGAAGATGTTGAAGACTCTTGTGATTAGTGAACACCTCACAATGAACTCCATACAAGTAATGATACCATAACTTCAAGACAAACACTACAATCACTAACTCTAAGTCATGAGTAGGAAAATTCTTCTTATAGACCTTCAACTTCCTCAAAGTATATGCTATCACCTTTCTTTTTTGCGTCAACACTCTACCCAATCTAACTCTAGAAGGATCACAATACACAGGAAAACTCTCACCTTCATGAGTAAAGTCAAAACAAGAGCTAAAGTCAATAAATCATTAAGCTTTTGGAAGCTCTCCTCAAAATCATCAAACTACTAAAAAATCTACATTCTTCTGAGTCAATCTAGTTAATGAGATTGCAATGGAAGATAAACCTTGAACAAACCTTTGATAGTATCTAAATAAATCCACAAAACTATAAATTCAAGTAGGATAAGTAGGCCTTATCCAACCTCTAATTACCTTTTTCTAGGCTGGATAAATCATAATACCCTCCTTGGACACCACGAGTCCCAAGATTGTCACAAAACTAAGCCAAAACTCACACTTTGAAAATTTTACATATAACTTCTGCTCTCTCTGTCTGTGAAGCATAATCCCTAGATGCTGAACATGATACTCCTACTCCTAGAATATACCAAGATATCATCAATAAATACAGTCATAAAACATTTAAGATAGGGACTGAAAACACCATTCATCAGCTTTATGAATGTAGTCGGGGCATTAGTCAACCTAAAGGACATAAATAAGAACTCGTAATGACCATTTCAGGTCCTAAAATCTGTCTTAGGGATATTCAATACCCTAATCTTCTAATGATGGTAGCAAGAAGAATCAATTTAAAAAACACCACGACACCCTACAACTGGTAAAAAAAAATTATTAATCCAAGGACAAGGATATTTATTCATATTGGTCACCTTATTCAACTACCAGTTGTTAATACACATTCTTATAAACACATTTTTTCTGTGAACAAAATAGGAGCACCCTAAGGGGACACACTCAATCTTATAAAACCTTTACTCAGTAAGTCATACGGTTGTTTCTTTAATTTACTCAACTCAATTAAGGCCATCTGATTAGGAGGGGTGGGTATGGGATTAGTTCCTAGCTCTAAACAAATACCAAAATCAATGACTCTCTTAGTACAAACACCCAAAAGATAAGTAGGGAAGACATATGGGAACTTATCAACGACTAGAATAGACTCTAAAGAAAGAGTATCACAAATGAAAGTTAAATAGGAGAGACATCACTTCTCTACCAATAGTTAAGGATGAAGAAAGTAAATTACTCTACTAGGATAAAAAACTCTAGAACCCTTCCACTCTACCTTAGAATACATGGCATAATAAGGTAACAGTCTTGGATTGAAAATCCTAGACTACATGGTCAGGAGAAATACAGTTTGTACTCAAAATAACATCAAAATACACTATATCCAAGATAATCAAGTCTACCTAAGTGTAATATACCTCTAAAGAAACAACACAGGAATGGTATACCTGATTTACCACTAAAGAATCACCTACGAGAGTAGAAACACAAATGATAATAGGAAGAAAATTACACATCAAATAAATTTAGAAGTGAAGTAGGTAGATACATAGGAATATGTAAATCTAGGATCAAATAATGTTGAAGTAGGTCGATGATAGACTCAGATGATATTGTGATGACTTCATGTAATGCCTCTACCTCTGTCCTACCAGGGAAAGTATAGCACTTTATTATACCACTACTATATTGAAAAACTCCTCTACCACCACTCGATGGGACTATGTCTCTGGTATCACCCCTACCTATAGTCTGACCACCCTATCTAATTTGTGATTTTCCCTGATCTCTAGACAGAGTTCGCTGGTTCTCTAGATGGATATTGAGAAATGGGATGGGGTCCCACATGACCTAAATAAGGGCAATCCATTACTAAATAATTTAGATCCCCATAAAAATTAAGAACTAAAAACCATAGGCTATTGAGACAAACTAAAAGTACCCAAGTAACCATGATCAATTGCTTTCTAGATCGTTCTGCAACACATTCGGAACAAAATAAAAATATCTTCTAAATCCTATTAATCGAATCACTTTTTTGAGAAATACGAGACATCTAAGTCATACGAGTAAAGAGATCTATTCATTGATAAGAAAAAGGAAAAATGTGAACGGGGATTGGATTGATGAGGGGACTTCTCATATTTAGAATCTTTCTGCGGTGTGCTCCTTTTACTATTCTTATTACTTTCTTCTTTTTACCATGCCTTTCAACCAATCAATACGACCCCGGATAGCCGCTTTTGCTAAAACTCGAACAGTTTCTTGAAAACTCTTATTCATATCTCTCATCAAAAAGTGCTATTCGATAATGTCTGTCTAGAAGACTCCCTATTAACCCTAGCGAACAACCTGACTATATCTGTTGAGAAACTTAACAAACCTAATTTGAACTGAAAGACGCACAAACGGTATGGGTACCCTTGGATACATGTATCACTACCTAAACTGATCTCTAGTGGTGAATGGAGCTGCCTCTCCTATAGGAACCTTTACCTCTACATGAAGTACTAGAGAATTTACCAAAGCGTAGAGTCTCTTTATCCCTCAGATCTCCAAAGTCCTCTCTTTTTATAAGCTTAGCTTTCTTAGCAGCCTTAACTACATCCTCGAAGAAAACTTCTTATTGGGATACTTTAAAAATAATAGAATAAATAGAGCAAGTCAATATGGAAAAACCTACAAATCCTCTCACTTAGATCCAAAAGCATTGCCCTAACATAATTAGACAATGCATAGAAACGAGTCTTATACTTCCGCCACCATCATTCTCCCCAAAGTTAAAACTCTCAAATCACTGTATTCTGTCCTTCCTCACACACCAAAGGGAAAATCTATCATAGAAAGCTTGGGAAATACCTCCCAGGTCATTGAAGGAGATCCCCTATGTCTGTCATTCATATATGATCGTTACCACTATTGTGCTAGATGTTTTATTTGCAGAGTAATGTAACGAACTCAATGTGTCTTAGTTAATCCCATTCTCTTAAGAAACTCATGGCATGTGAACAAAAACTCATTTGTATCCTCAGTCTTTTTACCTTGAAATTAAGGTGGATCTATCTTTTTAAGCTTCTCATAATAATGCTGCTCATCATAAGATAACACAATCCCAATCACACTTGGGGATATAACACCCGATAATGGTACTCTATTATCTCTGTGAATCACGAGTGGATGACCCATAAAATCATGCATAATTAGGATTTGCTCATAGTCCGAGGTCTAGGCCCTTACTCTAGCCTACAAACCTTGGGGTGTGCTTGGCTCAACCCAACTCGATGATGTATTTTTTAGAACTCCTAGAACCCTTAATAAAGTATGATAAAGAAGGAGTATAGCTATATACTCAGGTAGAACTTTCCCATCACCAATATCGATCCCAAGCTCTAGAGAAGTTGTTTGGCATGCCCTTTAGCTGGAGCTTCGCCTTAGTATTAACCTTAGGCTCATCCTCTATCATTACCTCTAACCGGTACCATATCAATAGTGGTAGGGATAACCTCATATCCAACTAAATATCTAATCTAAACCATCTGTCTCAGAATACACCATAACTCAATACCCAAAGAACAAACCACAAAAGATAAGAACAAAAAGAAGAGTTCCCTAAAAAGTTTTTTATCCCCTTAATGATAAGTAACTCTACTAAACTTTTGGTTGTACACTATGAGCCCTCTGATACCAACTTTTCATGACCTAAAATTTATCTTGATGGCACCTGCTTACCCTACCTTAATAGGTAATCCTAATCAATAACTACAAGTGTAAATGCAAAAAATAAATATAGTAAGCGAGAATATGGAAGGTACAATACAAAAACAAATCATTCTAAGCAACCAATCAAAATCTGGAGTCACTATGTACAAATAATTATAATAGAGTAATACAACATCTAATGAAAAATAATACAAGTCCCAAATGCCTAAAATACTCAAATAAAATAAAGGATATGGAAATAAAAGAGTCCACAAATCTATTGGAAGACAAGCAGCTACCTCATGTATACTGCAAAAATAAAACCTCAAACTCTATATAAAGAAGATAGTCAAGATGTACAGGGATGCAAACATACATAAAAAGGTATAAAAAGCAATAATAAGTACAAAAAATAATAGGTACTCAGCAGTATCCTCAGCTGCATGAATATAAAGTAGCGATCATAACCTAAAATCCTAACACACCAAACCTCTAATAACTACAACCTACAATTAGATAATATAATCCACCAGAATATCACAATAAAAATATAGGGAAATGGGAATGAGTGAGCCTTGTTGTTCACTTCACATTTTTAAGGGAATTACAATATAGTTAGGGCACTCAATTAGATATGAAGTACATTCTTTCATCCTTAGATGGCCAGTCCAAGTGGATGATTCAGGTATTAAAGGATATGGTACAAGCCTGCATTATTGATTTTAGAGGCCGTCTGGATAAACACTTTTATTGGTAGGATTTGGATGTAATAATTATTACCACTCTAGTATTCAAATAATGCCTTTTGATGATTTATATTGTAGGATATGTCAATCTTCGATAGGTTGGTTTGATACTTTTGAGTTGAGAGATTTGGAAACATATTTACTTTGTGATTCCATGGAGAGGGTATGAGTCATTTAGAGCCGACTATTGATAGGACAGAGTAGGCAAAAGAGTTATGTTGATAGGCTGCTTCAAGCCGTAGAATTTATAGAACGTGATCATATTTCGCTTAAGGTGTTGCCCATGAAGGGTATGATGAGGTTTGGAAAGAAAGGAAATCTTAGACCTCATTCATTAATCCATTTGAGATTTTGATACGTATTGGAGAGGTGACTTATGAGTTAGCCTTACCACCTAGATTATTAGTGGTGCATCCTAATTTTCATATTTCTATGCTTCAAAAGGACTCTATGATACTATGACTTTGGATCCTAACTTGAATTTTAAGGAGGATCTTACGGCTATATTAGACAGGCAAGTTAGGAAGTTGTGCATCAAAAAAATTGCTTCCATAAAGATTCAGTTAAAGCATTGCCTAATTTTAAAGGTTACGTGGGAGAATGAGTCTGATATGCATGCTAAATATTCGTAACTTTTTGATACTTCAGGTACTTTTCTTCCTTTCTGTTCGAGGGAAAATATGGTTTTTAGTGGTGGATGATGTAATGACCCTGAAGGTTATTTTTGATTTTTTCATAAAATTACTATTTTATCCTTTCCAATAGTTGCCTCGAGTTATATTTTTCCAACTTATAGGGTTGATTTTGAAATCAGAGCAAAAAGTTATAAGTTTTGAGAATTTTTTAATTTTTTGAAGCCTTAAGTTAAATAGTTAACTTCAGTCAACATTTGGGGTTTCGAGTCTTGGAATGGAATTTTGTCAGTTTTATCAGCTCCAGAATATGGGTTTTGTTTTGGAGGACCTTTTTTTTTAAGTTTTAGGCTTTCTGTAGTGATTTTAGTTCATTTGACAAGATAAAGTTGAGTTTTAATGTCAAAGTTTGACTTTGGTTAAACATTTGATGATCGGCTCAGATTTGAATTTCGTTGATTCTGTTTGATTCAAGAGGTCATTTTTTCTAGAAGGGGGTTTGAAATATTTTCCAGAGATTCCAAGTTTTTTTAGTTTGGTTGAAGTTTTTATTTTTAGTAACCTTGGTGGAGATTGGCTCAAGGAGACCTCAAATTTCCATTTTGATAATTCCATTGAGTCTAGAATGACGAATTTAGTGGGTTAACATATATGGTTTGTGTGCATGAAAATGCGAATAAATCCTGAGGTTCTAATTGGAGAGTTTGATTAATGCCTATTTTTTGTAATCTTCAGTTGCTGCTGTAGACCAAAAGCTTAACCGTAATCATGTAAAGAAAATGGTATTACATCATGATCACATTAATTGTCATCGCGATCGCATAAGTCCACCTGCTCATTCATCGTGATCGCACATCTAGTGACCCGATCGTGTAGGTCCTAAGAGTTATTCATCGCGATTGCATAGTTATAACTAAAATAGTAAGCTGGGACATAAAGTCCCTGGAATATCTATTTTGGAAATTGAGAGCTCACTTTAGGGTATTTCCAAAGACACATTTCGAGGCAAAGTTATTGGGTAGGCTTTTTATCCGTTAAATCTTCATTGGCTATTAACTAATTCATGATTTTAACTTTAAATTGATGGATTCAAAGTTTAAATTTGGAGATTTTTTGGAAAAACCATGATTTGATAAAATTAAGTTTTGAAGGCCAATTTCTACCCTAATTTTTGATGAAATTTCACATTTTAGATTCCCAAAATATGGGTAACATTATTTCTTTAGAAAATTCCATATTTACCCTTGATCCTTTTTGGTGTGAGTTTTGACCCGAATGCAAAAATATCAGTATGAGTACCAAATTTATATTTTTTCATGCTTAACCCATATTTGAATAAATTTTGCGAATTCAAAATCTTGACAGAAGAGAAAGGCTCATGCTTGATGGTTTTTTTACTTTTTAAGAGAAGTGGATGCCCTTGAGTCTCTTATAAAGTGTCTTAGGTATTTATGTATTGTTTTATTAAAATGAAGAGCTATGAGGACTAATTGGGTTATCCATTTGGGTGATGTGATGTAATGACCTTGAAGGTCCTTTTTGTCCTTTTTCATAAAATTATCATTTTTCCTTTTCTAAGGGTTGCCCCAAGTCATATTTATTCAGTTTATGGGGTTGGTCTTTGTAATGGCCTTCGGTGCCATTTTTGTGATTCTAGTGATTTCTCTACATATAGGGCATTTTTGTAACTTTCCCAGGTTGTTTGTGACTTGCTGGGATTGGTAGGTTGGTTCCCTAGCAGTTTTGCAATTTAAATTTCCTTATATTGATAGCTTCTGCAGACCTTACTCAACTTATAGTACCTCGAATCACTTTTTTATTGAGATCTTTGAGTCCACAATATCTATTACATAAATATATCATATATGTATTATTGAAATCAGACTCCATTTTCATTTTGGACCTACTTGGATATTTTTTGGAATTCCCACACT
Organism: Withania somnifera; assembly: GCA_039654485.1. Classification (NCBI taxonomy): domain Eukaryota; kingdom Viridiplantae; phylum Streptophyta; class Magnoliopsida; order Solanales; family Solanaceae; genus Withania; species Withania somnifera. The sequence goes on along the minus strand of JBDJHY010224329.1, from coordinate 1,269 downwards.
AGTACTCAACACGATTGTGCCAAGTCACATTTTTACCTTTAGTACGATCTCTCTAAGGTGAAACGATCTTATCGTGCCCTAAAATCCGACTTTAGTGTGATTGCATTGGGAGGACACAATTACGGTGCGACACACCTAGGCATATATAAGGCCAGTTTCGGTATCTTTTCTTCATTTTTTCTCCAAAATTTTCACTAAACTCTCTTATATTTATAGCTTAATTTAGTATATATGAGAGTTATTTTGTGTTTATATTCGGTGGAATCATATTATGTGGTCCTAAAATCATTTCTACTAGGGAATTTTTCATTTTTTCTATTGTAATAAAGTTTTCTATATTAGATAAACTTTTTGGGCTTATTTCTTTATTTTCTACCGTTAGTTTGAGCCCTATTTTGTACCATCTTATGTATGAGATGTGATCTACGTGTTGGTACAAATATTTCATTTTTCTAAGCTATTAGGGTTTTCAAACCTGTTTTTGGGTTTGGATTTCGACAATGTTAGTTACATAACAATATGGGTCTTATTTCGCTCTTCTTAACTCGTGGATTACTTTTTTTTAGATTCATATGAATGAGATCATTCATATATCTTTTCTTTTTCAGCATGACTTTTGAGGTTTCTGTCGGCACTAGGTAGACTATGATATATTTTTTTCAAACTGGGTATTAGTGTAGTATATGTCTGGTCAAGTGCCAGATCGGGGCTGAGACTACTAGTCGGAGCCCCTAAATATTTAGTCTTCCAGCCTATGGCCTGCTTAGCTAGCTGGTAACTTGGTTAATTACCCTTGGGCGTTGCCCTAAGCACTTGTTCAACATTAATTCTGGGACATTGTATGGTTAAGGGAGGAGTTTAACCTTTGTTGCGTATCGTTCATATGCTGACTATGGAATTACACTAGTTGAAGGGGATTATACTAGTGGTTAGAGTTTAGTAGTTATCCCGTGATTTAGGCTATGGATTTAGAGCCAATATAGGTAGTTGATTATTCTGTGCTCCACCTAAGGCATTATGTATGATTAGAACGGGTGTGTTCACTCGGCTTTGATGGATAGCTAACAACCCTATGTCATAATATTAAACCTTAGCCCGGTGTGAGCCTAGAAGGGAGTCATATTGGACTGAGTCGTGATAACTCTATATTTTACCCTGTATGGGTATGTACTTAGCCCTTAACGGGCGCCCTTCGGGCAGTTGTGGCATCCTTGGTGCAATACTCATGGCTCGGGACTATAATTGGGCTAGGAGAGGATGTACCTTGTC
>JBDJHY010224318.1:422-11146 GCA_039654485.1 Withania somnifera | reverse complement strand
TTTAGTATATATGGTAATATTATTAATAACTCTTGTATACTCGTACTATTTTTAAATTATATAAATATTTGTTTTTGTATGAATTAAACTCGTATAATTTTTTGTAAATGAAATCATTATTCATAGCAGGTTGGACTGAACACTATTCACATGGTTCGGTCCAGATCAAGTATTTCAACCCAGAAATTGACTCGGCACATTTGGGATCGGCCCGGAAAAGCCTGAACCGGATTGAATCGGACTAGAAAACGCCAGACATTATTTTCTTGGAACTGTACTGCATTGGACCGGCCCAGCCCATTGACAGGTTTACCTTGAGGAATAAGTAAGGGTTAGAACACAAAATACTGATTTGAGCCGACGAAGCAGAAGACATTGCTGCTGGTATCCCAAAGCCGTTGTGCTCTAATATCATATTAATGTACGTATTGGCGAGACGATAATTGTAGAAACTCTGTCTCATTGTATCCATAAATACAATATATATATATAGAATATATATATAGAGAGAGAGAGACACACGTTGATTGTCATACATATAGGGTAATTGGGATTGTACTTACGAATTCTAAACATATGTTAATAGGACCAGAACTAGCATACACTAATATCTGGAAATTGGGAAAAGAAAGAATCAGAATAAAATTCGAGGAGTTACAATTATTAGACTTACAAACAGAGTGAATACAATCCGGACAAAAGATTTTACAACGAATTACCTTCATGATTTGCGTATGTGTCGATTTAGTTCCAACTTTTTCTATTTTGGAATCTTTAAATCAAAAAGAAAATTAAAAGCTTCTACATTAATACAACCGTCGGGTTAATGGAATCATATCAAAGTAGGATTATACCAAAGCTTTGGACCGATATAGGGGAAGAATAGATTATTTGTTGAAAGAAGTTTTACAGGTGACAATTAATTGGCTTATTACACGATAACGGGCTTTACAACTAAGAAGATTTCCTCTTGACTTTTGAACAACTATACTAGTAATGATAGACACTGAATTGTGTCTATATCAATTCATTTTGCATTCTATTTAATAAAGGTCAAATCAAGCATTATCTTCTTTGTATAGGAGGCTGCAAAACTGAATATGACATAATAACAGATAAAACACATGGTCCTTTTTGTGTAGCACCAATATGGGTTTTGGTCTTTTTCAGGATATTACTGCGCTGCATCTCAAGCCTCAACTCCTTCTCTTATGATTTTTTTCTTGTGAAATTTTCTTTTGTGCTTGCTATAGGTTTTGCAAAATTATTGTAGGCCAAAGTAATCGTTAGTGATAAATGACTCGTGCAATTTCTAAAAACAACGATAATTACAAAATTATTCTCGGTCAGATATATTAATTGCAATTGTAAAATACACAAAAATGATCCTCGCATACCTAATATGTGAATCAAACGACCATTTATTGTTTTTATTTAGATACCAACCATTTATTTTTTGGATAATCCCGAAGGACAATAAAAAAACTTATAGTGCTTAAACTATTTATTGAATAAAAGTTAAAAGGACAAAATAAGATAAAAGAATATGAGGAAGTAGAAGAAACTGCCTAACTAGAAAATAGAAGAGAAGAAGTTTAAGAAGAAAAATGAAAATAATAGCTACTTAAAATATAAATGATATCACTCAATTACATAAAATATGAATTTAATCGTTTGAGTATTATTCGATAGCATATTAAAAATAGTCATATTTAAAATAATTTTTTATTAATTTAATTAATTAAAAATATCAAGGTAGAAACAAAAATTAAAATTATAAAATTACTAAGATAATATAATATAATTAGTTACATAAAATATGAATTTGATTATTTGAGTATATTCTGCTAACATAATATTTGGTCATATTTAAAATAATACCTTATTGTTTTAATCAATGAAGAATAGGCGAGAGAGAAATAGAATGGAAAACACAAAATTGTTAAGATAATACAATAATCAACTATAGAAAACACAGAATTTGACTATGCCTCATAAAATCTCTAAAATATTCATACTCAATAAAATATCATATTAAATTTGATTAATAAAAAATAACAAGTAAAATAAAAATAAAAATAAATTAAGGAACAAGAAAATAAAAATAGAAAATTTAACTGATATCTCAATAAAATAATAATAATTTTATTTTCTTACAATATTTTTGTTTTAAAAATTTATTATTATCATGTCATTAAATAGGCGTTTGAAAATTATAACTTTAGGATTAATGACTACAAAGTTACTTCTGAAAGACAAAATAAAGTTGTATGACAATGAAAGTTAATAATCTAAAATTAAGTAATTTTTAGATGATAAAATAAAGTTAAGCAACCATAAATATCAATTACTTAAAGCTAAGTGATCATCCAATCCAACAAAATAAGAGATGATTGGAGGCACTATGAAACTTTCAAGGCTGTGGACAAATACCAAACGGCTGTCTTCAATAATTTTCACTCGTCAATTTTCTAATGGTCTATATTGGGAGGTCTTATTAACTTTCTCTAGACTTGTCTCCTCTCTTCTGCTTTTCCTTTCTGATCTCACTTCCCTTTTCTTTTTCTGAAAACTTTTTGGGCTCACAAGAGAAAATAAAAGATGTGACTCAAGCAAAATGAAATGACATAATTCCCAAGCACACATTACACACAAAACAAAGTTTGATTAATTATATGTTAGTTTTATGATAAAGTTGATTGCTTAAATCAAAATCAATAGGAAATAATTAATGATCCAATTGAGTCAATTGTATCTAAGGATTTACAGGCATTCTAATCATTGGTTTTATGTTGATGAACATATTAAAGGAGCTCAACTCTCTATGATTCGTACGGAAAAGAAAGCAAAAGTAATTAGTAAACTAAAGAAAGCAAAAATAATAAGTAAACTAAACATATATCTGCATTGGATCCATTTTGCAGGTTCCTTGATTCAGGTAAAAGGATCACAAAGTCCACATGAAAGAGAATTTGAATTTAAAATTGATTTGATTAGGAGTGAAAATAGGACAAGAATATTTTGTATATTGGAGAAAACTGTACGATATTGGGAAAAATATTTCTACAACTTCTTTGGATGGTAAATATTTTTAACTGTTATTAAGAATCATAATTATGATATTAGAAATATCATGCTACTTAATAAATCCTAATTTAGATAATAAGATCAAACAAAAATTCATGTGGTCATACAGGAAATAAAGGTGGGGAAGGAAATTAATGATTTAGAGGTAAATATGTCCTCTAAGTTGAATGAAAGATAAACACCATCGCAATCAATTCCAAATCGTGAGTAGGGTAATTCTTCTGGTGCACCTTTAGTTATTTCAAAGCATAAGTCACAACCTTGCATTCTACATCAATACTCTATCCAAACTAACAATAAAAGCATCACATACACGGTAAAGACTTCACCATTCACGGTCAAAGTCAAAACAGGAGTGAAAGTCAATAAATATCTGACCTTTTGAAAGATCTCCTCACACTTATCCAACAACTGAAAAGCCACATTCTTCTTAATCAGCCTAGTCAACAGAGTTGCAATCGAAGAAAACCCCCCACACAAACCTCCTATAGTACCCGATTAATCCCACAAAACTCTGAATCTCAATCGGTGAAGTAGGCCTCACCCAGTCTCGTACAACAACAATCTAGTCTAGATCAACCATAATACCGTCCTTAGACACTACATGTCCTAAGAGTGCCACGGAACTCAACCAAATCTCACACTTTGATAACTTAGCATATAACTTCTCATCATACAATCATAGAAGAACAACCCTCAAATGTCAAACATGATCCACCTAGGTCTTGGAATACACCAAGATATCATCAATGAACACAACAATGAAGGAAAAAACATAGGAACGGAACACATCATTCATCAACACCATGAACGCAGCCGGGGCCTTAGTAAGCCTAAAAGACATCACCAAAAACTCATAGTGAACACATCTAGTCCGAAAGGCAGTCTTAGGAATATCCAAGGGCCTAATCCTTAACTAGTGGTGTCTAGACATTAAACCAATCTTTGAAAAGATAGCAGCACCCTAAAGCTAATAAAAAAAGTCATGAATACGAGACAATGGGTACTATTTCTTTATGGTCACCTTATTCAATTACAGATAGTTAATACATATACGCATGGAATCATCCTTCTTCAAAGACAAGACCCATGCACCCCCAAGGTGACACACTAGGGAAAATGAACCCTTACTAAGCAAGTACTGCAACCAATCCTTTAATTTCTTCAACTTCGTTGGAGCCATGCTGTAGAAATGGGCTTAGTTACCGACTCTAAATCAATGCCAAAATTAATCTATATATTCTGAGGAACACCAAAAAGGTCAGTGGGAAATACATCAATAGACTCGCTAATCACATGGACAGACTCTAAGAAAGGGGAATCAATACTAACATCCCATATGAAAGACAAATAAGATAAACACCCTTTCTCAAGAAACCTTCGAGCCTAAAGCAAGGATAAGAACCTCTGAGTATGTGATCCACTCATACTGTTACACTCTACTCTCGAAACACCATACATACACAAAGTAAAAGTCTTGGAATAATAGTCTACGACAACATAATATGGGAAAAGCCAATCTATACCCAGAATAACATTAAAATTAACCATATCTAAAGAGATAAGTCTACTCATGTCTCATATCTCGATAAGACAACATGACTATATTTGCACACTCGACTCATGGTACACACTCAAACGGGTATAGACAAAGCATCAGACAACATATCAAAACCTATAAAGAAATAATAGAAATATATGAATAAGTAGATACAAGATCAAACAATAGAGATGTAGGTCGATGGTAAGCTGGGACAATACCTATGATCACCACATCAAATGAATCTACCTCGAGCCTCCTAGGAAAATCATAACACAGATGCTTTTACCTCTGGACTGAGCTGTAGTGCAGCCTAAACCTTTACTCGCCTAATGTGCACCCTTACCAGGTTGTGCACCCCTATTTGCCTACCATCGCCCTCTACCTCTAACTGAAGGCGCAGATGCTCTATCTGGAGCACGAAAAGTTTGGAATTCCTCTATCTGTTTACAGTGAGGACACAACCTCATAAGATGACCGGATCACCATAATTATAATACAATTTGGGTACTATAAGCTGTTACGATGGAACTTGAGAACCTAAATGACCACCTCTACCAAAAAACTTGTGATGTGACCTATGTGAACCCTATCCCAAACTGAATAAACTCTAAACCAACTTTCTAGTGTCAGAAGTCTAAAAGTTTCTTGAAAAGGACCGCGTATGAAATGGATGCTATAATGGAACAAACCTTTGCCTCCAAATAAAGCACCCAAAAACATCCTGGATGGATGAGGTCTCTTGCCCCTAGAATCCCCAATCTCATCCCTCCTCAACTACTCAAACGCTTAAGAAGCCTTAATAAAACTCTAAAGAGGAGCTCCTGCTAACTGGGTGGCCTGAAATGTTGCATATCGGAGAGGAAAATCCAACCATCTCATAATCCCGACAATATATTCTTTCTCACCTATCAATACGGACAAAACATGTATAAACATGTTGTAGAAATGGGAATCATACTTTGCAATTGATATACCCTCCTGAGATAAGCTATCATACTGATGCCTGAGGCTATCCCTCATACTATGAGGCATAAATATGTCTAAGAAGGCTTTAGCAAACATCTCCTTAATTATGGGAAAAGACCTAGCTAGCCTAGAATCAACATAGGCTTACTACCACTGTATGGCTAGCCAACGTAACTGCAATACTTTTTAATCAACTACATGGGTCTAACTAACCCAACACTCTGAAGTAACTCATGGCACGTGGTAAAAAACTCATAAGGATCCTCAGCCTTCTCACCCTGAAATTATGGTTGGTCTATCTTCTAAAGTCCCTCATATCTATGTATTAATCATATGACATCTCATCAATGACTGCATTGTAGTCCCAACCCCAAATATAGGCATATAATAAACTCTTTTTGCAATTGGTGGATGACCCACCTACCCCTAAACCACTGGAGGCTGCCCCAAAAATTCTAAATTGTTGGTGGCTAAACCATATGAACTTGAGCTGCTGTGGCTAGCCTACCTAAATTGGAGCTTTTGGTAACTGGCCTACCAAATCAAGAACCATAGGAATAACCTACTACTCTAGGGTCTTTGCCCCTGCTTGCATCTGCGAACAGCACTACGTTTCCCTGTGTTCTATACTCTCCAACATTCCTAAAACCCTGAGTAGTGTGTCCTATAATAGTGGACTTTCCATATACTTATGAGGAACCTACTTCTCATCTTTCTCAATCCGGTCTCTGGGGAGGGCGCTCTGGCATGTCCTACGACTGAGACTTCTCTCGTAGCCCTACCCTTAGCTCTAGCCCTTCCCCTACCTTCTACCTAGAGAAGCAAACTTAGGAATATGATGCTCATCTCCATCAGTTGTAGACCTGGTCCTACCATCTTTCGAATAAAAATAACCCAGCACATGCTAACCAACAACACTAGAGAAGAAGGAAAGTATGAAAGGATTATTTTCCTAGAGTTTCATAGCCTCTCTAGGATAAGTAACTAACATATCTACACCAATTAGAGAGACTCTACTAAAATTTTCTTGTGTACAGTGAGACCTACAAACCTAGTTCTTTAATACAAACTTTTCATGACCTATAATTCGGTCATAACGACACCTATCTTCCCATCATGATAAGTAAGCCAAAATCAACGAGTAAATAACTAAATTTATAAATGCGGAAGTAAAGCAATAATAATAAAGAACTATAATACTTAAGGAAAAATATCATAAAATATAACACCAAAAATAAGTAGCCACTATACACAACCTTTAATCAGAATTTATATATATGAAAGTCTCACAAAGTTTAAGAAAGTAAAGAAAATGAAATAAATATAAGAAGACATCAGATATTGTAAGAGAATGACTGCTACCTATGATATCTCAAAATGTACCTCAAATGAGAAGGATGAAAACTTAAGATGGTCTAGCACATCACCTGCACAAAATTGCAGAAAAAGACAAGGGTGAGTACATAAACAATGGGATTTAACAGCATTTTTATTCGATCCTAAAATAAATAGATGAAGAAAGTGTACGCATCTCATACACATCACCCAACAAATAATACAAGTCTAAAAATTTACAGAAATTTGTACAAGCAGAAGATATTCACCAATCCCGCAAAAAGGTAATAATCACAAATCATAACCAAAAATATCATCTCGAATTAAATGTCAATAATACTTACAAGTAATCACCAAAAAAGAGTTTCTAAAGTATCAATCGGGCAGAAAAATCAAATCAAAGTCACAAATCAACGTAAATGTAGTGTAATGCACCAATAGTTGTGATGTATATTTTCCCTAATATACACACCTATTACTAATATCTGTCACTTTCAAGATCTATGGGGATTCAAAAGGTCCATGTACACATTCTAAAACCATTTTCTTTTAGACTATATCACTACCCGAAGCCATTTCCCTTCTGCTTTATCATATAACTAGCCGAACCCATTTACCTTTGACTCTATCATATTATTAGTTCTAGAAGCCACAAATCAAGTTCCATGTTTAGTTACTTTAAGTGAATCACATCAATAAAAATCATGCAACGTGGCATTCAAATCAAACTACAACACAACTCAGCGTATCACATGCAGTCACAAGTCAATTATTCATTTATATTAGGTTAGCCTCAATATGGCATCACATATTCTATTTCAAAGGTGTCAATACTGCAACTCAATCTTAACGCATCACATAAGGTAGTACTAAGTCATAATCAAGCCATAATTGGGCAATATTTACAAGATTTTAAGTATTATCACGTAATATCTCAACTATCACACCAATATCCCACTTTCAATCAATTAAGTCTAATTAAGACATTTCAGATCCAACTCAAGCATATAAGATACACAATAAGATACATAATCACATTATCACATAATTTCTCATGTGAAGCATGACATGCTTGACACTAGTACCCAGGTGGGTCCGTCATTTAATCCACACGGTCACCTCCAATATACCCATTATAAGAATTTTAGCAATCAATAGATAACACTTCATAAAAAGGTCAGAGAACCTCAACTTGACTTGGAAATGAAGAAAAAAGTTTACTCATGAACTTTTCCCTTCCACAATGTCTGTAAATGCACATGATCTAGTTATAAATACCACATACATAAAAAAATACACCAGTAATACCCATAACTCGACTTTTTGAAGCTTTACTCAAAATTCCACCCCAAGTGCACAAGGTCAAAACAAAAAATTTTATTACAAAAACACGTTATCCATCGCTTAGGAAATCTAAATATTAAGTCTAAGTAAAAACCCAATCTATTTTATAATCTAAAATCTAAAATTTCTATTTTTTGAGTTCATGGTTTAACCACGATTTTTAGTCCAAACCTCCCAAATTCGAAGTAAAAATCAATTAAAGTTGGTGGAAATTGATGAAAAAGGGCTAAGAATCATTAACTAATTTATATCTTTGAATTTCTCTCTTAGTCTTTGAAAAATTTAGGGTGGAAATTGATGGCATGCATTTTAAATAGGGACTAGTAGCTTAGTGGAAGCTTACTGTACCACCTAAGCTTTTAGTATAGTATAAAGGAATGCTAGATTTTCTACTTGGACATTATGGAAGATAAGAAGCAACATAAGGCATTTGGGAAATGTATTTTTCAAGGTATAGGGAAGAAAATGGAGGGTCTTAGTCATAATTCGGTCAATATGTTGTTTCCATGGATGAAGAGATTACTAATTGACTGGTCAGATTTAGTCAACCTTCTAAGAAATTATAGTCCTAAATTGTACTACTTGAAGGTTAATTGGAGATTTCTTAAAGGAGAAAAGGAGAAGATCTAAAATGTAACACAAATGGTTCTAGTAGAGGGAATACAAGTGCTGGTTCCGATGGCTTCTACCCGAGAGATAAAATAGGTAATATACTTTATGCTTAAGTAGAGGCACTAGGATAAATAATGATACGACCCTGGGTAGTGTTGGTGAAACTAGTTCTTTACTTGGAGGTTATCACAAACCAACTCCACTATTGAAGATGCCGAGACACACTTCACAACCTATATTAAGGCTTTCAAGAACCCAATTCCAAGTATGGTTCATTGCGTAGATGCTTAAGGAGATTGCCCAACACAAAAGGAACCAAAGTGACCATTGGCGATGCATCACATAACTAGTCTGCGCATCGCAAAATTAGCACCATGGGCCACATATTTTGAATCCCAAAATAGGATCTGCTGGACTATTTCGTGAGGAAAAGTACAATATGCAAGTCGGATACCTGTTTGGAGATTCACAATGCACAAATGGTGAGGTTAATGCATATTTCACGATGAGCTTATGTTTTTGACATTTTTTTCAAACTTGTAATAACCAAAATTATAAATGCTAATGCTCTTTGAATAATAGTTTAATTTTTTGATGATTGAATTGTTCCTTGAAGTCTTGTAGCTTTTAGATAGTGTAGAAACTAAAAATTGGGTTCTATCCCAAGTAGTATAATCCAATTGAGTGATTAAGGGTGGAATCGTTTGATTTCTTGATTAACCTCATTTTTGCTCAATTAATCAATTAATTACCCATTTGTGGAATGATTCATGTTTTTAATTATTTTTTAAGTTGAATTCTTATTAGATCTCTTAGATTGAGTGTGTTGTAAGGGTAATTAAAGTCTTGTACATCTCAGTAGTCCAGTGTTCTTCATAGGATTTATATAATCCTTTTTATCTCTAATTTCGCATCGATATTGGTTGTGATAAATCCCTATCCCGGGACATATCATCTTGGTATCATAGCTTAGGATAGGATTTCATTCCATTGAATTTCAATCTTAGGTTCTAAAATTTGAAAATCAAAAAAATTGAAAAATAATTCTAAAAGTTTGGTGTATTTGTCGAATTGAGTCATTGATTGAAGTTCCTATCATTAGGAATTGATTCTCCTGGTGTTGTAGAGTCTTGATCTATGATTTGGTTTGATTTGGTTGAGAATTAAAGAATTCACCATTGTTGAGTTTGAAGCTTTGGTGAAGAAGAAGTGGGTTTGAAAAATTCTGGAATTGGGGAGGGAATTGGAGGTTGAGATTTGGATGAAATTGGAGCTAAAACGAGGGAGATCTAATAATTTGAAGATTTCCAAGTATATTTCATTGTTCATCTTATTCATCATATTGTTTATGATTATTTGATGGGAATTCTTCAAAATGGAGTGTTATATCCTTTAGAGGCTTACAAAAGTGATAAAAGTTTTTGTTATTAAATAAGAAGTCATCAAGTATCAACACAACATCAACGGAAGAGCTCAGAGTGAAAATGAACTTTGAATTTAGTATTTCTAAAGACAAAACTATAAATATTGGCAAGGCCAAGTTTGGTCAGTAATCTAGGCTGTAAATTCCATGAATTGCAAAATAGTTGGTGATAAATTATGCAATTTCTTCGATATGCGGATTGTGACTGGGAAGCCTATATTTTTCTTGGATTTTTTGTTGCATAAAGGTCTAATTGGTTGGTTTAAGTGATGCTTTGGCTATGGATTCAAGGATAAATGATAAGTGAATCATTTCATCAACCAATTATTGGTCTAAGTTTCCAAGGTTTCAATTCTTATCTATAGTTTCTTTCTTTAGTTTTTCAAAACTAATTTACTACAAAGTAATTGTCCT
>JBDJHY010224307.1:0-11146 GCA_039654485.1 Withania somnifera | reverse complement strand
GGAAAAATATAATGGTTCATCTCTAGAAAGTAAATAAAATCCCATAGCCAATCCTTGAGCCAATGAGGACTCACCACTCTTCTAACTTCTACAAATGCAAATCCAATCAACTACCGCGTTTGGAAGGTTGGCAGGATATACATAGGGGTTACATGAATATAGAAAGTATAGTGTCAGCATATAAAATTTACTGAGTGTGTGAGCAGGTGCAACATGCTATGAAAATAAATAACTCATGGCTATATAATGTGTCATGACCCAATTTCGAGGATCACGATGGCACCTACTATACCACCAGTAGGAGAACCAAACCCCCTAGTCCAAAGTTGAAGTGGAGGACTACTAGATTAAATACGAAAGTATATCAAAAGTCAAGATAAAAATAATACTCTATGAAAGTCTTAAAGAATAACATAATCTACCCAAAATCTGGTATTAGTGTCAAACGAACCACTAAGTATAGAATGATAAAACTGAAGTAAGTGTAGTATAAAGATGTCTCCGAAATATGATGGAGATCAACAAAAACATAAGTCCGAAGAGAAGAAGGAACAAGCTGGATGCCAAGCTCACCCTGAATCTCTAATGTGAATAAGATCCGAAAGAACAACTGTCTGTATATCACGAATGGGAACCTGTACTCGAATCTGCACATGTGCAAGTGTAGTATAAGTACAAGTCACTAAAGCAACCCGTACCCGTTAGGCTTCGAGGGCCCACTAAGCACATAGAAATAATAAAAGCAGTAAATAATAGGGTACAAGAAAAGGTTCACAGAAGCAAATAGTACAATACCAGAACTAGCAATTCAATTACAAATCAAGTGTTAAATAGACGGATATAGCTAGCTAATCACATAACAGGACCTCAGGCAATGAAAGAGAACGTATGCGGCATCCCTGCAATAATGTATGTGAAATAGAACACAATAAATAGGAATCAAATAGGATAGGAGTAGAACATAGTCGGTATACCGGTAACCTCAAGTGAAAGGATAATAACTGAATAAGAGTGTAAAGCACTAATCCCATATAACATAAAACGACAAGTAACCTATAAGGACAACTATGTAGTGATACAAATAATAAATTAAAGTAATTAAATGCTAACAAATCCCCTATAAGCACACCGTACACAGAAATAAGCTCACCCATAGGCATCACCATACTACCAGGGGTACACTAAAGAAAACAAGTGTAGAAAAGTAACAAACACATGATCATCATCATAATCTCACATCCTACTTTCAGAACCGCATTGAATCAAAATTGGCATATAGTGCCCCGTAATAGTGTTGTCTCTCCAGCATCTAGTGCCTCATATTAGTGTTATCCCGCCGGTACATAGTGCCTCATATAAATAATATCCACTAGCCGTATTCGGCAAGTCAAGGTGTTCAACATTGATGTATATGGTAGTATCACCTATGGTCCTCAGTAATCAATATCATTGTTTTTCCAAAACCACTAGTACCACGTGTGTTAAAGACATGTACTCCCTGCCGTACGACGACGATCTCAAGTCCTAGCGCTGTACTCACTGTTGAACGAATTCCGTCTCAAGTCACAACATTTATTAGTAATATATATATATTTCTTGGTGCCAGGAGGTGAAACATGGACTAAAACAAGTGAAAACAGTGTCACCGGGTTCTCGATACAGTATCGAGACTAAAATAGTAAAAGATAATTACTTATATTATTATTAAAGAATTCTTATTTATTTCTTTATACTTCTATGAAACTATATCATCAAATTATCCGCCAGCCACCATGGCTCATAAATCAGGAGGTGTACCACCCAGACCCAATTCACTCTCATTGGAGCCTTAGGCTCGGCCTCTCACGTATGAATGCACAACAGATCAACAAAATATATATATCAACATATAATCATGAATTATCCACCGCTTATTCCTTGCATAGCTATCTCTAATCAAATTTTAAGTCTCGGGCCCGATATCACTTGGGTGCCAAAATATCATTATCAACATGGAACGAATGAAAGAACGAGACAAGGCTACTATATAGCCTAGGTAACCAACCCATGGATGCTATTTAGTACATTTATTAAACCTATAAGATCAGAGATAGCCCCATGGAGCCTACATGTCTTCTGACGATAAAGCCGTGCAAAATCACGAATCTGTCTCTGACTGTCATCAAACGGTCTTCGAATAATCTAAAACTTGCAATAATTTATTTTATATGTTAATACAAGTCTAACGGTATAATTTATACTAAATTTTGGACTGGGCCAAAAATCGGGCCCTAAATAGGCCTAAAATGGGCTTGTGAGGCCCGTTCACTAAAGCTGAAAATAAATTTTACAATGGGGTTCCAAACATTACCAGAAAACCGTGATCCAAAAGTGAGCACAATTTGAGTGCAAGAAGGACTTTAAAACAACCTGTGAATATTTGACCATAACGGGGTCAAAGATTCAATTTTTATGGATTTAATAATGGAATTTTAGTGTATAAATGATACTAGGAACAATATATACTTAACTAACGAAGAATTAAATGAAAAAATATATATTAGGACATGATTGTATCAATTTAATGTCTTAGAGCCATTAATGGTGGAAGCTATGAACTTGAAGGGTAAAAAGGGAAGAAAACTTACCCAAAATGTGGAAGAATCGAAGAACAATGATTTAGGATTTTTATCGCCTTTGGAATATTGTTTGGGAGAATTTTCTGCTCAAAAACTGATTGGAACGAAGTATGATTGTTGAAATAAGAAGTTGGGGTAGTTCAGGACATTATATACTGTCATCTTATTGGATGGGCCAGGGCTCTGGAAAGTCCTTGGGCCACTTCTGCAATATCTAGAAACAAAAACTACGTATAGATATTGAGGTGAGGTCATACCAAGCTGAGCTCGTCGAGGTGAGGTGAAAAGGTGACTAAGATAAAGTGGCTGGGATAAAGTGACGAGGTGACGAAATGACTGTAATGAGGTCATGCCTAGCTGAGCTCGCCAAGGGGACGTGAGCTCGCCGATGTGAGCTAGTTGAGGTGAGCTCACCAAGGTGAGTATCCGAGGTGAGCTAGATAAGGTGAGCTAGATAAGGTGAGCTAGCTAAGGTGAGCTAGATAAGGTGAGATAGCTGAGGTGAGCTAGCCGAGTTGATCTAGTCAAGGTCGACATCAGTTGTAGGCTTCTGCTGTAGATTTTCAAGATTTCTAATCGGGGTTTCGGTATTGAAACGGAGTCCAAATATGACAAACCAAATATGCATTTTGACAAAAAAAAACACATTTTGAACTCAACAAAATAGACAAAATTGACATCATAGGTCTTTTTAGCAAAAAAAAAAAAAAAAAAAAAAAAAAACCCCCCCACAAAACTTTACCAAAAACTAGGAAATTTCCAACTTTCGACAAAACAGCTCAAATCAAGCACGAACACATTGGGAAGTATACCAAGGGTCAAACTGGCCTAGATTTACCATTCTGGAGCTGATGGAAGTATCAAAATTCTAATCTGACACATCAAACACCAAATTACCATCCAAGCTCCACTTTAGGCCGTAAACTCAATTACAATCCACAAATTGGCGTATATTGTAAACGATAACTCCAAAACACAAACTTAACGTCAATCTTGACTGTGTTTTGCATTTTGAAGCTAATAGAACTGTTGGAATTTAATTACAAGATCATTTTGAAGGAAAATTGACTTTGGTCAACGAGTACTTAGTTTTAGGCTTTAAAAGAGGCAATTTGAGATATTTCTCAACTGAGTCACCGGGGATCTAAACTACCGGTCCTAGCAAGTCATAAATGACTTGGGACAACTACCAAAATGCTCTAGAATGCAAAATGTCAAATATTTATCATAAATGACCTTGAGGGTCATTGCAACATCCACTACTAAAAGGAATTTTGTCCCTAAAAGTTAAATAAAACCAAGAAATAAATGGGAAGAGAATGTACTGGTCCCTCAAACAACTGTAGATACTGCTTTTGCATCTCACTCTCGATCTTCTAAGTAGCTTCCTCGATCAAACCACTGGAACATCTGTGGATCTCAATTTTCTCACATCTTTAGCCAAAATTTTCACTGGCTCCTCAACAAATGATAGATTCTCTTCCAACTGCACTGAATCCTTTTGAATGTTGTAGGACTTATCAGGAATATACCTCCACAACATAGAAACGTAATATACCAAATAAACTACTAAAAGCATAAGAGGTAATGCCATCCTGTAGGCAATATTACCAACCTTATCCAAAATCTCATATTGGCCAATATACTTGGGAATAAGCTTACCCCTTCTACCAAATCTCATCACACCGCACATAGGAGATATGCACATAAACACCTTATCACCAATTCCAAGCTATAAGGCATAAAGTCTATGATCAGTGTAGCTCTTTTGCCTACTTTGGGCTGCCCTCAACCTATCCTGAATCAACCGAACCTTATCAAGAGAATCATGCAATAAGTTTGTAGACTGGACTTTGGCCTCAAAACAGTCAAACCACCTAATGGGTGATCTACACCTCCTACCATACAGCGCCTCAAATGGTTCCATCTTAATGCTAGAGTGATAGCTATTATTATAAGAAAACTCCGCCAATGATAAGTACTGACCCTAAGCACCACCAAAGTCTATCACACAAGCTTTCAACATATCATCCAACACCTAAATAGTTCGCTCAGACTGACCATCAGTCTGCGGATGAAAAGTTGTGCTCAAATGCACCTCGGTACCTAAATCTCACTGACATGACCGCAAAACTGTAAGGTGAACTGGGTACCTTTGTCAGAAATGATAGAGACAAGAAAACCATATAATATAACCACCTCATGAATGTAGATTCGAGCTAGATGCTCAACATTATAAAAAGAATGAGTAGGAATAAAGTGTGTTGCCAACAATGACCCAAACCGTATTGAAACCTCTACTAGTTCGCCGAGGTGAGATAGCTGAGGTGAGCTAACTGAAGTGAGCTAGTTGAGGTGAGCTAGCTTAGGTGAGCTAGCCGAGGTGAGCTAGCCGAGGTAAGCTTGCTGAGGTGAGCTAGCCGAGGTGAGATAGTCGAGGTAAGCTAGCCGAGATGAGCTCGCCGAGGTGAGCTAGCCCAGTTCGAGATCAGTTGCAGGCTTATGCTGCAGATTTTTAGGATCTCCAACCAAGGTTTCGATATTAAAACATAGCCTAAATTTGACAAAAAATGGATTTTGACTAATAAACATATTTGGACTCAACAGAATCAACGAAATTGATATTGGAGGTTGTTTTTGCAAAAAGGACCACATTAAAAAGCTTTAACCAAAACTAGGGAATTTCTAACTTTTTGCAAAATAGCTCAAATCAAGAACGAATACCTTGGGAAGCATACCAATGGTTAAACTAGCCTAAATTCACCATTCCAAAGATGATGGAAGTGTAAGAATTCTAATATGACACTTTGAACACCAAATTACCATCCCAGCTCCACTTTAGTTCAGAAACTTAACTAGAATCCAAAAATTGGCATATATTGTAAAGGATAACTCCAAAATACAAATGTAAGGTCAATCCTGACTTTGTTTGGAATTCCAAAGCTAACAAAACTATCAAAATTTAATTGCAAGCTAGTCTTGAAGGAAAGTTGACTTTGGTCATGAGTACTTAGTTTTAGGCTCTAAAAGAGGCAATTTGAGTTATTTCTCAACCGAGTCGATGAGGATCCAAACTACCTGTGCCAGCAAGTCATAAATTACTTAGGGTAACTACTGAAATGCCCTGGAATGCAAAACATTGTCTATTTATCATAAATGACCTTGAAGGTCATTAAAAGATGCATGAACAATGATTTATGCTCAACTTCAATAAAACAATAATGTGTAAATAGTATCAATTTAAAAGCTTCGACATTCAAGAGTAAAATAAACCCAATGAATACTTCAAACTCAAAAACATCAAATAAGTTTAATATGACTCTTAGATATTAGTTCAAAAATATTTAACTTTAAAAACTCAGCACAATTAAGTAATTAATTTTTTTAATTAAAATAGTTTAAAGATTTAAAATCTCAAGAGTAAAACTAAAATCATTTAAATAGATCATCATCAATGGTTTTAACAAAAGATAATAATCAGTTAAAAAAATTCTTCCACTATCTTCTTTATAAAACTATCAATCTTTCACCATCCATCTTTCCCCAAGACTAGTGAAATTCAAGCTCATAGAAAACCACTAATGAAGTTACTACTTTCACTTAATTAATATTTTTCTTCAAAACAATCAGTTTTAACTCTCTTTGGGAGTTTTTATAATCGAAATACCTCAAAACATATAGCTATGGAGTCCAGCTATTACCTTTTGTGTAGGAACTCTCATATCCTGCCACAAAATGAGACACTCTTTCCTAATGGATCCATCGAGACACTCTAAGTACAACTGGGATGCACCAAAATAAAATGCTATGCTAGCTACACAAGTTTATAGGAATAAGGGACTCATCCGATCCTCGATGCTAATTCTCCTCCAATAAAACATCAATTTTCTCTTTTACGTTTTTAAATCTCTTGACTAGTGGACTTTCTAAAATGAAACTAATTATCAAAATTTGGACTCGCCCGGATACTACTGTTAATTAAATAAAATACTTATTTTTATGGGTCTAGTACGACCCAAAAATTTAGTTGTGGTGGCATCAACATCCCACCTGTAGAAAGCCTCAACCTGGCTAGTACCCAATACCATCAGAACAAAAGTAAAGAGATGATGAGAAGATGATTTAAGGAATAGAAGAAGGTAGAACAATTGTAACAAACACAAAAACTACACTTCAAAAACTTCGTTTTATGGTTATAGAGTGTCTATATATAAAAAAAAACAAAATATAACCCGTAACGGGGTAGAAAAATATAAACAACTACTTGAACAAAAAACTAGGACAAAAAATTACATCATAAGGAAAATCAGTCAGCTTGATCATCAATTGGTCATCGTTTCTCTGGAGTAGGTCCTATCTAGACCATAAGATCATGTCCTCCCTGATGAGTCGTGCCTAGATTTTTATCATGAAAAGATATAGAAGTGCATTATGAGTGCCAAAAACATGGGTACCCGGTGGAAATCAAAGGCCGACCTGGTAAAAGCAAGCATAAACATGGTAAAGACCAATCATAAGCAAGTAGGACAATATCACAAAACTTTTAGATAAAGAGTGAATAACTACTGCAACCACCAACAGATACTGTGAAAGATCGACTATCAATGAATCTAAATCACAAGAAAATCAAAAACTCAATGTATACTGATGAGTCACTAATGTACACCACTTATGATGCTTAAACCTATGGATGTTTTAATATTCTTGAGTATTTCTATGTAGATATGATGTACTTTTTTTTTATTTTGGTATTAAAAGTTGGACTCACCCAGCTATAACTATCAACTAAATAAAATTTGGACTTTTTTGGGTCTCGCGATCAGAAAATCCAGTTGTGATGACGTCTATATCCCACCTGTAGAAATGCCTCACCCCTGCATAGAGTGGTAAACAATGGGTCAGTACCTAATACCAACAAAGAAAATAAAAGAGATGACGAAAGATGATTTAAGGAATAGAAAAGGGTAGAACAGTTGTAACAAACTCAGAAAATATACTCCCAGAACCTAGTATCATGGTTGTAGAGAGTCTATATATAGATATAAGAAAAATACTTCCAAAAATAGGGCATAAAAACTATGAACAACTATCCTGAAAAAAATGAGGACAACACTGCATCAAAAGGAGAACCGATCATCCTTAACATCAACTGCTGACTGTGTCTCCGAAGTAGGTCCTATCTAGCCCGTATGATCACGTACTCCTTGATGAATCGTAACTAGATTTTCATCAACAGAAAGACACAAAGGTGCAGTATGAGTACCCAAAACATGGGTACCCAGTAGGAATCATAGATCAACTTGGTAAAAGCAAGCATAAATAAGGTAAGGTGCTATCATTAGAAAGTAGGGCAATATCATTAAACTGTCAGACAGAGAGAGAATAAATACGGTAACCACCAACACATATAGTGAAATACTAGATATTAGTAAATTAAAATCACAATAAAATGAAGAACAACTCAATGCATATTGATGTGTCTCTAATTTACCACACTTTCGATGCTTAAAACTATGGACTTTACTGTTCTTGAGTATGTGTATATGGATATGATATACTTTTGTTATATTTTTTAGGAAAATAATGTTAGGAGACCATTTGGAGTAGTTTTCAATAATTTTTTCTGGAACTGGATGCCACAAGTCAGAGTACGGGTCGTAGGTCCATTTTATAGACTGCTCGATGAGTGGATAGAATGGACTGTAAGGATGAAGGAACAAATCATGCTATGTGATCATGAAATGAGAATCCAACTAGTGGAAGTTTGCACATATAGACCACGACTGACATATGGGTCCATTGTCTACACACCACGAACGTATTGTTTGTCCGTGGAATAGATGTTAAAAAGGTGAAAGGATGATGATCAGGCGATGATTCAACGTCATGAACAGTAGGGTGCAAACTACAGGTCGTTCTTTCCAACCATGATCTAAGATCTACAGCCTAAAAAAACCATTGACTTAATGACTTACCTGGGAGTGAGACCACGGACCATAGGGTCCAAACCACGGTCTGTCTTGTTGGTCGCTGACATAATTTTCCCATTTTTATAGGAATCTTTTCCTTAGGCCTATCAATACTTTATGTAGGTTTTGTATTTTCGATGAAACATACTCTTACATTCTCTTTGGTTGTATGTTTTGAGTTCGTCTTTGACTTAGAATATATTTTGAGAGATTATATTATTATTTTGTTAATCAAAGTCTATTGTTCATCTTCATTCATTCTAATTCAGTGTTCATACAATGTAAGTGTTATCATCATGATTTCTCAAATAATTAATTATGATAATAACCAAACCATGCATAGCTTAAACTCCACAACTAGGGTTGTGGGAACCATGACTAAATAACGAAGTAGGGTTAGGTATAAAAAATGATTCTTGAATGGTGTTTATGCATGTATTATAGAATTTTCTTGTATCCTTTACTAGCCTTGATGGGAGGTAAAGATTAGGAAAATATCACTACAATGGAGATTTGGAAGTTCAATCTAATTAACCCGAGTCTTGGTGGGTAGGGTTAAATTTGAGGTCAATAATCCGGGGTTGGTATGGGATGCACTATAAGACCTGGTAGAGGTTAGTGTAAAGTTACCTGATTAGTTCCTGATAGCGTTCCGGTGAAGTTAACCTATAGATTTTTCATGCATAGCACCAGCAAGATCACTTGTTCCATTACCTACGTAGTTATGAAGTTAGGGGGAACACAATACTTGTTCTTTCATTCAACTAATACATAACTTAGGAAATTTTCTCTGTTGTTACTATTACACATAATTCTTAAAACTAAAACCCCCACATTTATTTTCTGTATTAGTTACTTAAGAAATACGTGCTATAATAGAACAAAGTATTAGTAGATAGTATTTCACCGTATTTACTATGGGATGGACCCCAACCCTAGGTTGGGTTATATATTTGATAGTGACCACTTTACGCTTCAAAAAGAGATGTAGATTTTTGAAATATCAAATTTCGGTGCCTCTACCATTTGAAGTAGTCTATTAGTATCTATTTTTTTATAGTAGAATTTCTTATATTTTACCTTTCTATGTTCTTTTTGTTTTTTCATAGACTCACTGGTAGTGTATTCCCTCTAACCGAAGTTCAGGTGCTCTACTACTATGTTTTGATTAAGAAATTTAATGCACTTTAAAAAATATGGCATAAGAGCTGACGAAGCTACTGTGACTATTGCGCAAAGATTAGCAGCAGAACAAGAGGCTTCTAGATGGGCCACTAAGTATGAAAGACAAGCTAAGTTGAACCTAAAACCAAGAAATAATGATGATGATGGGTTCAGAGGAATTGGAGCTACTGTTCTCCCACCGCTCTCTCCAGGTGTTAGTTCAGCATCACTAAAACCATGATACAATTGCTAATCTTAAAGGAACTATTTAAGGGGACACTTGGCGAGGATACAAAATTTGAATTAACCAATTGTCGGGGAATCTATCTGTCTTTTAAAATCCCAGGGGTCAATCAAAATGCCATCTGACTTAGGTTGTTTCCCTTTTTACTGTCAGATAGGCAATTATTTTATTAAACGAGCTTCCAGAAGGTTCGATCACTATATGGGCTGAGTTAGAAGGTGCATTGTTGGAGCAGTTTTTCCCAGTATCTAAAAATTTAGAGGTTTAGAGACGAGATAAAAGATTTTAGGCAGAACTGAGGAGAGGCATTATATGAAATATGGATGTGCTTTAAGAAAAATATGAAGCAATTCCCTAACCATAGGATGTAGCTACTAATTTAGCAGTTGATTCTATCATGGGTGGTTCATTCATGTCTAGGAATTTTGAGCTTATCATTGTGAGATTGGATGAAATTACAAAGACAAATTAGTCTTGACATACTCGGGAATTAGATGTTGGGGATAGTATTAATGCATCTTGATGTCAACTGAGCAGCCAAAGAGAGAGGATTTAAAATGGCACATATAATGTTAATGTTGGGGTGTCAAAGGGTAAATATTCTGCTCATGATAATGGCTATTATTCTGATGATGAATAAGAGGTGAAGTAATTTTATCAAGCAGGAGATTAGCAGGAAACTGGTAATCAAGGTCTAAACATTTGAGATAGGGATAATTGGCGAAGGAGAGATGATTTTCAAAGAGACATTTACCAAAGGGATGATGACCATTATGAGAGGGGCTTGTCTGTTCCCCCAAAGGGCAGGGATAGAGAAGTTAGTAGTTCTTTCCATGTGGGAGAGATGTTGGAGAAGCTTTTGACAAAGTATAAATCCTCTAAAAAGGGCTCAATGAGATCAAGAAGAACCTATCCAACGTGTCGCAACCATAAATTCTCACTCCACCCCATACACTGATAACTGATGAAATCTGGCCTTATACTCGACCACTGACATAGCTCCCTTCTCCAATCTCTGGAACTCATCTCTCAGGCGCTCTCTCTCAACGCTGGACATAAACTTTCTCATGAATACCTAGTAAAACTCAGCCCAAGTCAGTGGCAAAAAACCTATAGGTCGACACACCAAGAATGCCCGCTACCACTATTTA
>JBDJHY010224296.1:0-11147 GCA_039654485.1 Withania somnifera | reverse complement strand
CAACACAAGTCAATCGAAGTAGTTGTGGAAATTATATAAATAGTGATTAGAGGACTATACATCCCTAATGCACAACTTCAACCCCGAAATCAATAATTAGAGAAATAAATGATGTCTATGGAAAATTTAGATTATGCATAAATGTATGCAATTCCATAACCTTGGAATGTTCGTCCATATTGACAACACTTGCTGCTTCTTCCCAAGTCTCATTTAATTTTCCTTAGTTAAAGTATAGAATAGTATAAAATCAAACCTCTTCTATTTTGACACAGAATTGCATAAATATTGATTTGTCTATAAGAGTAATTTATGAAACTAATACATAACATCAAGTCCTTGAGGGTTCGATATCTGGCTCGAAAGAGCCACTATATTACTTGTAAGACCACGTACACTTGCGTGTGTGCTTGGAAGACAATAGTGATGCCCAGGCATGGCTATTGAGTTTTTGACTAGTTGTAGACTCGGCGATGCCCAAGCACATGCTTTGAGACTTTGTGATAGTACGCAAGAAGGCCCTCCATGGACCCTGCCACCTAGAATGCATATGATTGGGTGTCACGACCCAAAATGTGGGTCAAACAGATCTTTACAATACAAAGGCATAACCGTCTCCCACTGCAAGTGGAGGTAGAGATTTCAACTATTAGAGAAGGAAAACCCAAACGCCGTAAGCTTTCCATGGTCCCTGAAACTCTCAAAAGCTAACTGCACAAACCATGTCCTAAATGATAACCCACACAAAAATCGAACGAAGAAAATGTATAGAACTATATCATGAGTACCAACAACAACATGTACCCAGTAGGCATCATAGGCCGACAGGGTAGCATAAGGTACAATACAACAACAACAAGATCAATAATAAAGGCAAGGTTATAACAAAAAGATAAGCACAGATATGGATAATGAGTAGTCTAAACAACAAGTAAGGAAGAAAATTGTCAAGTAGGAGATAGAGGAAATAAACCTAGTCCAGCCAGGGAACCTCAATAATGGCCAGAGTACAGTCAGGTGAGGGAAACAACAGAAGACTAGCTAGTAAAGTAACAGGGTATCCGCTCACAACCCAAGGAAAATAGGCGATGCATCCATCTATATTAGGGAGACAAAACACAATAACCATCTATCTAATTCAGAAAAGAGGAAAATCTAAGTAACGACAAGGCCGATAGTAGCGCGACATATGCCTGGAGCTCCAGTGCGGTAACCAACTAACAAAAAATCATGGACTACCAAGGAATCATAACAAAAAGGACTAAATAACTAATTTATTAACAGAAAAATATGTCAATAAGGTAAGCTTATAAGATTGAAAACAAAATCTACTAAGTCCCCATCTCGCCAGTAGATACAACAAGATAACTGCCTAGGCAAACAAAACCTACCTGATGCCCCATCCCCCTGGTATGCACAAGTAAAAGTTGAATGTCAGTACCCTCACATGTATGCATGCAAAAACATAGGAAAGATCTGTAGCTAACCTATGCCCTACATATGCCCAACTAAGCTACAACTCGTAGCAGAAGGAAACAACCCAAACTCGAGGGAAAAACCCCACCTAAAGCCAGCCTATGCATCAATATTCTACTACTTCCAGAGTCACCCTACAACAAACACTAGGACAATAATAGGTCAAAGGCGCGTATCATACTAAGATCCATTAGAGAGAAAGAGCTGAAGTAGAGATAGAAGAAACGGTCAATGGTTATGGTATCAACCTAGTAATCCGAACCCAATTATGCTATTCAGTGTAATTACATAAACTATATACCTAGAGTAAGCCCAAGGATTGCTGAAGTAGAGATAGAAGAAACGGTCAATGGTCATGGTATCAACCTAGTAATCCTAACCCACAGATGCTATTCAGTGCAATTACATAAACTATATACCTAGAGTAAGCCCAAGGATCCTACTTGTCATTTGGTGAATAGCACTTTGAAGAACACAAAAATAACTCATTTGATATTAAATAAACTTGAACAGCCTCAGATATGGTGAAATATGAACCTACATGTCAAAGAGAATCCAATGATATAAATTATGCTAAATTATGGACTGGGCTGCAAATCGAGCTCGTGGGACCCGCTAATGGACCAAAAAATAAAATTTTCCCTTTGAGTTTCCCAAATCACAGGAACTCATGCAAAAAAAATGAGCACAATCTAAGTAAGGGAAGGCCCTCGAAATGCTTGGAGAAGAGGAGAGATAAAATATAAAACTTTACATAGTTACAATAAAGAAATGGATGAATTTTACATCGGAAAGAGGATGGATAAACATCTACGAAGTGAAAGAAAACTCAATGCAAAAATTACCAACCAGAATATGCTGAAAATCCAAGAATTAATAAGAATTCCAAAGCTTGATCATAGGGCCATTAATGGTGGAAACTACCATTGTTAAGGAATTACAAGGAATTGGAGCTTACTTATGACGAAGAGGAACCCTAAAACATATCTAAACTAGATCCTCTATGCTTGAATCATCAAATTCCATCAATTTATTAGATTAAGAAGCTTCTAGAGTGAGAAAGTGGTGAGGGATGAGGCTAAAAACTACGGTTCAACATATTTATACTGCCAGGAAAGTGGTCTTCGCGGTCGTGATGTACAGTGTAGCAATCGTGAGGATGGGACTTTATGGTCATGGAAATCGTGATCCTCAAGTTAAAATCATGGATGGTAAGATGGTCAGAGGGTCGCAATCGTATGAAGGGCGCCGCCACTTGTAATCGCATGCCACCTTCGCAATTGCAAAGAGTAAAATTGGCCTGCACCTTCTGCTGTCTTTTAGAGCAATTCAACCAACTTGAAATGGCTTCAAACAACTCTAGAAATATATTAAGACTCTAATAAATGTAAATAAGATATGCACCCACATCCAAAACAACATTCTAGACTCAACAACACAGTCAAAATCCAGATTCAGTGTCATTTTTGGAGAAATATTGACCAATTCAACACTTAGTCCAAAAATGCCTAAAACATATAAAACAACTTGAAATTACATTCGATGCCTTGGGACGCAAACCAACACTTTCCCTAACCCAACATTGGCATTCCAAAGCTGATGGAAAAATCATATTTCTAATACGATGCTCCGATCAGAGATGTTGACCAAGTCAAACATTCAATAGACAACTAACTATCATCTCACAAAATTAATAAACTCGCATTGAAAACTCCTGGACCTGGACCAAGGGCCCACTTAGATAAAAATCCATGTTACGGTCGTGTCAGAACTATCAAAATTTGATTTCGATCTTGTCTTGAAGGAATGTTGACTAAAGTTAATGAGTGCCTAAGTTCAAGCTCTAAAACTGGGAAATTGAGATAAATCTCACCCGAACCGCCATGCAACTGAACTAACAATCCCAACAAGTCATAATGACCTAGGCAAGTTAGTAAGATGCTAAAAAATTCAAGAAAACACACAACTCATGAGAATGATCTTAAGGGTCATCACAATATCCACTACTAAAAAAGACTTTTATCCCCGAATGTCAGAATAAAGTAAGAAGAAGGGAGAAGAAGGCCCAACTAAGAATACCAAAACCCCACAAAACCTGCACAGGAACCCACAAAAACCTTCTTAACAAGAGGATGAAATTGAAAAGTTAACCATAAACCAACCGAAGACTAATTTTCTTTATCATACCACCGGTGTAGATCATAAGCTCTCGCAAAGATAAAACAAAAATCAAAGTCGATCGATTATCTCCTGAAGCTCACTAACTGCAATACCACAAGCTGGTTAGGGAAGAAACAAAGAAGGCCACCCAATGAAGACTGAAGGAAAGACCCAGTCTATAGGTTTCCAAACCCAAAACTAGCCTCACAACTACTTAACAACCCCAATACTCACAGTCTTGTCACAACAAATCTAAGCTATAGTCTCGAATATCCACAATGTTCCCTAAATCCAATTTGAGTTGCACAATCTAAATACCCAGGTAACATCTGGAATGCTATCACATCCGATGAGGTTCCAGACTGCTCTACTATACTCCAAAATCTAGTAAAACCTGCAATACATCTTTTGATCACTAAAAGAGTTGTGTACCTGGAATCTACCGACAACTAAAACCGCACACCATCAGACCAACTCGTGAAGGAAACCTTAACCGCAAAATCAAAACTTCATGGGAGGATAACTTGATAGATGTAAACAAATCTAACTAACCTGACATTAACAATATCGGAAGGATCAACTCTATAACATGCCAGCAATCCGCTAAAAGTCCTGTTATAGTCCCTGGCGCTCTAAAAGACAACTGAAACCCCATTATAATATTGTAGAAACCCATAGAACTACCATTGTACCTGATTAGCATAACAAATAGCTAAATGCTAAAGGCAATGTTCCCTCATAAAGTCCAACAGTCGGTTCACCGCTCTATAACTCCGATCTACCATCTAAGTTGAATGATCATTCATGCAGACAATGAAGAATAACTATAATTGACCATTTTGAGAAAACTCCTATCAAAACAAACCAAACCCAAATGCAATGCAACAAAAAATCTCTACTGCACTTCTCCTACCACCAAGGATGATCAATCAATCCTGACCTGCCCACCCAAGTCTCAAACAACATTATGGAACCCTTACAATGATGCTTGGGAACCATTACCAAGGATAAGACCCAACTCTCCTATGATAAAAAACCCTCTTAACCCTAGGATACCATGCCAACTTGAGTATGAGACCTAACTGAGTACTACATAACATAACCACACTGAACGCAAAGAAACCTCACACAAGATCTATATGCTAGGACACAACTAAGCTTTCCCAACTTAAAGAAGGATTCTACCTACTCAAATGAAGAAGAATAACTTCCAATGCGATGACTTCAAATGCCGAACAACTAAAATCCCAAGACGCCTCATGGTGAGGCCACCACTTTACCTAAGATAGGATAATCCAATTGAAAAAAGTGTTTACGAACCAACTTGATTATCAATACCTCTGATGCATGCTAAAACAAGAGATATCCAACTCAAATTGCAACTAGCTGGTGGATCGATCCTAACATAACCATGCTATAAAGATCAATACCCACTATCTACCAACAAGAACAACTGAATACTTAACCGATGTTGATAACCAATAGCATGAAGTAGTACTACCATGGGACATTAATAATATTAAGTGATGCAACCCCAACATAATGTGTCATACCAAATACCCATAAGGAATGACCCTCCAAAAGAACCCACTTATCCAAAACCCTGCAATGAAATAACTCTACACATAACTCATCACATCATGCTAATAATACACGATACCACAACCCAAAATATGAACTACAACTATAGTGCGCCTGTAAATCTTGGAACCTGTCATACACACCCTGCTGAGATACTCACTGTATTCAAATAGCCTCATATGGATTCCTGTATCTCCACCTTTTTTCAAAGTCACAACCCCAAATCGACATCACTCAAAAACCTGTGTCTCACGCACCAGAAGACCCTACAACCCATAATTCACTATCAAAACAATATACCTTCATACCTGCCGACTAGGGGATCCACCCATAATCCAATACTAAAAAGGAATAACCTACCAGACTGACCAGAATGACAACATACTACTACTTGCGATAGTCACCAAACATAACCTTAAAACCTCTCACCACCAAACTCAGTGAAAAACTAACTCATATAATCGAGGCCTGAACAAACCAACACAACTCATGCTCAGTTTGGCCGGCTAGGTATGTCATCCAACACACAACTTACCATGCACACAAATAGGAACTAGAAAAAAGCAAAGCACCGATGTTAATGCCGCATTTGATTCCTAAGCTGATCGAGTGACACCAAACTACATTCCAAGTAAAAAATGTGAGATATGATCCGTTGTGGCTATAAAACCCATCAAGATAACCAAGGATCCACCAGGAATGACTAAGGTAGCAGTCTTGGCATAGAATCCGAGAATCACGCAGAGAGCAGAAAACCTTTCTATGCTTAGAAATGCAACACTATCACTAACCAACTAACCCAACTACCAATGAACTCTCTCAACACTGCAAATCAAGGTTCAGAATAATCATCTCATAACATTGCTTAATCTCCTAAGCGAGCTACCCGAACGGGTCCATCATTAAAATCCACTATTTAATGAGCACTCAGCTACCCAATAGAAATAATTAATCATCAGTCCACATCTCAATAGGTAATAATAACGAGGTATGTAGAATAAGAAGATAGGTAGAAATAATCACCTGCACAAATCAAATAAAAGACAAACCGGCTAATAAAAAGGTGAAATCAAACTTGACATCGCCTCCTTCGCGACATGTACCTCTTTTATAGCTGAAGTACCACTAGGGATTGACTGAACCCGACCACCTACCTTGCCATCCTGATCATCACTATAGGCCTCAATCCTTTTGCTAAGATAGGTATCAGCTCCAACTGATGGAAATGCTGACTCAGGAAAACACTAAGATGACTAAACTAAAGACTGAACCACGCCAAACTGGGGGAACTCTCTACCACGGTGACCTAAAAATCCACACACATAGAATATATAGTCCTAGGGAAGCTTTGTAGCATAATGACCATAGTCACCACACTCAAGGCACAACCCTAACTTCCTACGTTGCCAAAAGGCCACTGTCACTCCATAAAGGCCCTCCCGGCCTAAAGCCCCCAAAGGAATAC
Organism: Withania somnifera; assembly: GCA_039654485.1. NCBI lineage: Eukaryota > Viridiplantae > Streptophyta > Magnoliopsida > Solanales > Solanaceae > Withania > Withania somnifera. Next base: position 4,465 of record JBDJHY010224296.1, on the reverse strand, counting down.
CACTCGCAATCTGCTTAGAACTCTAAAACCTAAGGTTTGGATGATCCTTATCAAAAGTCTATGATACTGTCTGAACTACACGTGGTGCCATATGAACTGGTTGTGATGATGCTGAATTACTGCCAACACTAGCTGAATTGTCTAGACGGGCTACCCTATTCCTTCTAATATGGAGACACCCAAACCATTCATGGGGCGAAGACCCTGATTCCTACCTCCCTAGGCCTCCCAACATAAAACCTCCAAATCTGTCTCTAGTCCAACAACCTGAGGAAAAGGATACCCCACTATCACCAATGGATTTACTGCAAATCAGAGTGGAAATATCAATCCATCAATGGAACTCTGCGGCCTAACCCACTTAGTAGGGAAAACAACAATAGTGCGCCTCACTAACTCGCAGAATAGGGCCTCATGCTCAGGAAAAAAAGAAAATAACACAACACAAGAAGCTAGCTACGGATATAGAAGCAAGGAAAATGGGAGTATACACATATAGTTAGTGAACTCACAGAGCAGGATAATAGGCTAGAAGGGAAGTACGTACCTAGACCCTAGAAACAATTTAGAAATAGCAATAATATGATAAGATAAGATAGATAGAAAAGTATACTAAGGGAAGTGGGGTGGTGTACCGGTAACCTATAGATACGAAGTGGAAAAGATGAATCAAATAGTAACATGCACAAATTACCCACAAGGTAAGGATGATTTATAAATAGGAACTACAACTAATACTAAGCAACATGCGAAGTAGTAAAATCAAGAGTGGAAGAGTACAAAAAATTCACGCTTACCTGTTGTCATCACCATACTACCGGGGGTACACCGAACAAACAAGTGAGGTAAAGTAACAAAGGCAAAGTGATGAAACAATTCCTGTGTATGTTCCTCTTTTGGTACCCGTAGGCCTAGCAGGTAGGACTCATGGAAGGCTTCCCCTGAATGCCTTTCCTCCACCGCAGACCCTGCCTCCAGCGTGTCCATCCCCAAATTAACAGTATCCATGGAGGCGTACAGGATCTCTAGCATCATAATAAACCTCACATAACAGTAACATAGAGCCTCTTAGAGGGTCATGTCCTAGCATCTGATTCCTCAATATAAAAATATCACCATGTTGTATGGTCAACAACTCAGGCCATTCAATGCCTCAATATCCCAAGGGAAACAAGGTCCTGAATCAATAAGCATTTAGTATGAAATAGGTTGGACTCACTATGGAGGAGAGGTCAAACTCAAGTGCCAGCATAACTAGTAAATGATAGTACCCTATTGTCATGACCTGATTTCTCGAATCATGATGGCACCTACTATCCCACTAGTAGGAGAACCAACCCTGTTGCTAAGCAGAGGGATTTTTTCACAATAATGGAATTCATAATTATAATAACACGGTATAAAGGAAAGGGGATATGAAAGAGTTAGCGGAATATAATAGTAGGATCAATAAACTTCTAAAACTCAGTATTAGCGTAAAAAAATAGAGCCTCTCAGTACAAAGTATTAGCAAAAATCTTCGATAAGCATGTCTCTAGAAGTAAAAAAGAGACAAGTCCTATCCAAAGAGAGAGAATGGACAGTTGCACGTCAAGCTTACCCTGTATATTTGAAAGCAACAACAAATAAGCACGAACGACAATTCATAAATCAAATTTGGTCGCTAGTACTCGAATTTGCACCATGGGAATAGTGTAGTATGAGTACAAGTCTCCAAAGCAACCCATACCCAGTAGGCTTCGAGGGCCCACTAGGAACATAACAATCATAAAAGGAGTAAATAACGGAATGCAAGAAAGTAAGGTCATAGAAGAAAATAGTACAACATGGAAGCTATCTACTTAGATGAGAATCAAGTAAGTAGATAGATATATCTTCTCTAGCTAATACATTAGAACAGGATCTCCCGAAATCCTTGCAATGATATATATAACCAACAACAGTAAGTAATCAAAGAGATCGATAAGTAGACAAAGAGAGAACATGGACGGTATACCTATAACCTCAAAGTAAGAATAGAATGAATAGTCAAATGATATCTCGCAAAAATATACTACATAGAAAGGTAGCCTCACATATATACTGTAATAATAATTAAGAAGTAAATACAGAAAGTAAATTAGCACTACCAAATCTCCCATAAAAAGGGTAGCATACACAAAAAAACACTCTCACTCATAGGCGTCCCATACGACTAGGGGTACACTGAAGAAAACAAGTGCCAAAAAGTAAATACACACCATGAAGTAACAAGTCCTGTGTACGTTCCTCCTCCGGTACCCGTAGGCCTAGTCAGGATCCATAGAAGGTTAATCCTATTTTTGTTATATCCCTTCTCTATCCTATACCGCTTCTCCAACCTCCATATCCTAGAGGCAAGGTCCATGATGTATGCCCACCACGTACAATCTCTAATGACATCATAATCTCACATCCCAAAGTCGCAAAGCCTCAAAGGTCTCACAATCTGGCATCCAATGCCTCATAACAATAGTATCATCAAGTCATAATCTCGCCATGTCAAGGATCTTCCAATGCCTCAATACAATGTCCTCAAGGGAACAAGTATCATCAAAGTCTCCAAACCAATAGGTGTGATAAGTGTCGAAAAGTTGTACTTACTGCCATACGACGACAAACTCAAGTTCTAGTGGCTGTACTCACTACCGAACCTAGTTAGACTCAAGTCCCAACATTAATTAGTCAAATTATATTTCCCGGTGCCAGGGTGTGAATTCTGGACTTAAACAAGTAAAATTAGTAATACCAGGTGCTCGGTACACTACTGAGTCTAAAATGGTTAAAAGGGTCCTTTAACTTCTATTATTATTAGAATATTCCAAGTTATCATATATTACATAATTATCCATTGTTATACATATTATCAGTAGCTAGATGCCACGATATCAAAATCAAGTGGTTATAGGCCCCCATCCCCAATGCACTCTCAAAACGGAACATGTGGCTCAACCTCTCGTAGAATGAATGCACAACACATCAAAACCATCTATATGTATAACTAACCTATGCCCTGCATAGGCAACTAAGCTAAAGCTAGCAGCACAATACAACAACCCAAACTCAAGGGAAAATCCCAAAAAGAACCCACACATCAGCGTTCTACTACTTCTAGAGTCACCCTAAAGCCATCATAAGGCTAATTCTAAGTCACAGATGTTGTACTACACCGAACGCCAATATAGTGGATAAATAGGGGATGAAATGAAGAAGAGGTCCAAGTACAGGGTAAAATCCTAGAAATCAAACCCACAAATTCTATTTAGATACAATTATGAAAGCTATATACCTAGAGATAGCCCTACAGAGCCTATCTATCGTCTGGCGAATAAAGTGATGCATAGAAAATGGTCTTAAACAGATTTAAGACTTATATAATAAGAATCCAGGGATTAATACAAGTCTAACGATATAAGTTATTCTAAGTTTCGAACTGGGCCTAAAATCAGGCCTAAAATGGGCCTACGAGCCCCACTCACCGGAATAAAAAATAAAATTCTCCACGGGGTTCCTAGCATCACCAGGAACCCGTGCTAAAAATGGGCACAATTTAAGTGCGGGAAGGGCTTCAAATCATCCTGGGATAGATTCGATTAAAAGAGGCAAAAGTTCAAGCTTTACGAATTTAAATGGAGAAATTGAACAAGGTAACACTAGGTACAAAGTAGAATGACAAAAAGAACGAGAATCAATTCATTAAACCTGGATATAACAAAAAATCATAAGTTTTTCTTAGTTTTGTGTCATGACCCAAAATTTAGGTCCTGATGGCGTCTACAACCCTCAGGTAGACAAGCCCAACCTTATAGCTCGGAGCTATGCACAATGGGTTATAAACACTTAAAACATCCAACAAGCAAAAAAGGCATAAGAAAAATGTAAAAGGAAGGAAGCAGAAGAAATACATAAACAACCCAAATTCCAAAACCTAGTGTCAATGACATATGGAGCTACTATACAGAGTATCCAAAAGATACAAAATACAAAGAAACTCCTATAAAAGTAATACAACAAGGCCTGCCATAGACATAATAAAGAAGGCTAGCATCAAGGAAACCAAGGTCGTCTTATACAACAAAGCTCGCCATAATCTCTAGAACTAGTTGTATCTACTCTGCACAATCATGGCATCTCCTATAACCCCTGCCGGTATCTGCACCACAAAAATGGTATAGAAGTGCAGCATGAGTACCGAACAAGGTAACCAGTAGGCATTATCAGCCGACTAGGCTAAAATAAAATGCAAGTAATAAATGTGAGTAAGTAAAAAAGGACAATAATAATAGGAAAGCAGTAAAACTAATAAACATGCAGGAAGGTAAGATACCGAAAGTGTATGTACAAATCTATAGGAACTAAATCATGGTGAACACAATCCGGAGTGACTAGTACCCGAAAACCCAAAAACCTAAAAACCAGAAATCAAAATAAGGAACATATCTGTGCT
>JBDJHY010224286.1:0-11147 GCA_039654485.1 Withania somnifera | reverse complement strand
TATAGTAGGTGCCATCATGATCCGAGAAATCGGGTCGTGACATCCCCATATATCAAAAACTACGTGAATCGAGCCTCATACTAGGAAAACTTCATTGACCCCTGACGCTAGTCGAAAAACTAAGCTCTGAGTTCCTCGAAAACACTCCGGGTCACATACTAAGCCGCAAAGGTATCCACAAACTAATTCTATGCCATAAATATAGACCCTGCTGGTTTACTTTATTTATATGACCTCCACTAGGCCTTAGCCCGACCCTATCACTGATACCCAATAAAATCAACTTCATGTGTCTCTCTCAAGCCCAAATTTGCAACCTCTCCCTGCATTCTGCAATAAACTCATAAGGATCCTTTCTGGAATCACCATAGTATATCGGAGGCCCGATACGAATAAAATGACTATGTATATTTCGATCTACGGAAGTCATAATAGAAACTGTAGGATGAATCTTGGCTGGTGGCTGAACTAGCAGTACCTCTAAAATAGGCAGTGGAAGAGGGACTGTGGCTGCTGCTGGTACTAGCTGAATTGGAGGAGCTAGGGCACCCTATGCCACTCCTTGGGATGAAGTCTGACACTCACCAGTGGGTGACCTACCAAACATAGCAATTATACACTGCCACATGTCTCTAAGTGCATCATCTGAAGGTGGCTATATCTGCAGTGAAGGTAGGTCTGCTGGTGCAAGATCATTCCACTCAACTCTAACCCAGCCTCGCCCATGGGCTTTAGATCTATCTTGACCCTTAACTAGAGATCTATGTAGAGGCAGGGGAGAATCATCACCTCCGGTGGACCGCTATGAACCATCTGCAAAAGAATGGAACCAAGATGAGTGACCAAGAAACTAGTAGAAACCTCACATGAAATAGTCAATAGATATCATCATTATAAAAGAGCCCTGTAGCCTCCCAAAGATAGGATACATATGTCTATGTACTGATCTGCAATACTCTACATGACTCCTGCTCCTACAGCCAGAGACACCAATGAATATAGAGCTCTTATACTACTCTATCATGAAAAAAAACTCAGGTTTTGATGGCATCTACATCTTATCTTTAGACAAGCCTAACCTTGGCCCAAATCAAGTAGTGGTGGGCCAGTACCTCGAACACAAAAGAGAAAAGGAAGGAGATGAAAAGGAAAAGTAAAAGTAGGACACGAAAATACACAACAAAACATAACTCCCAAAACCTGGTATCATGGTTGTAGAGCATCTATATACAGAATGTACAAAATAAAACCCACGACGGTGCAAAACTACAAAAGAGATATATAGGACTCAACTAGGAAAACTCAAGTACTATAAGGAAAATTGGTCAGCAAGGATGGCAACTACTCACCAAAATCTCCTGTAGTAATACCATCTATCTCGTACAATCATATCCTTTTTGCTAGCTCGTACTAGGATCTGCATCACAAGGAGATGCATAAGTGTAGCATGAGTCCCAAAACAACTGTTACCTTGTGGGTATCATAAACGATGGGAAAAAAGTTAGAATAAGTAAGGTAAAGAGTGATCAACAAAAAATAGGACAGTGGCACATAATGTACAACAAAAATAATATAACTATAATAATATCTAGTAAGTGAAGTGAAGAATCATCTACCAGTAGGTGCAGCACCATCAAACAAGTATGAAGAAGGGTTACTATAAGGGTATAACCCACAAAACCTGGGCCACAAGAAACTCATGATTGGTAGGTACAACCAGACAACAAAGTAACCCAATAGGTACTTTTCCTGGAACTCCCAAAGGGAACAAATCAATGTGTAGGAATGTAATGCAAAGGGGTACTGGAAAAGTAAATACGTACCGAAATTATCCCTCTATAGGGTATTCCTAAATCAATAGGGACCTATGGAGGACTTGAACCAAATACCACTACTCCCTTGCATACCCGTCCCTCGGGCTGCACGTCATGCCCTAAGTATAGAGACCTAGATTGATAGGGCCCATTGAGGGACTCAAAACTATATGAAAAATCACGTAACAAGCCCACCAGTAGTATAGTCATCAAGGAAAAAGTGGAAAAGCTCAGTGTCAACCCGTATATCATATCTCAGTGAAAACTTAAGTCCAGCCATATAGGAAAACCCAATCTCGATAAGACCCAACTTTCGTTGTGTAGGAAATGTCACTAAATCACAGTGATAGAGAGAAAATAGTCTCAAATGATGCGAGAAAATAACTCCATACTACTCTTGAGTGAAGTCGTGGAAGATATAAGTATATATGAAATCAGTTTCTAATTATTACTTTGTCAAAATCCAGTTACCTTCTAAAATATTTAATGCATGCCCACAAAACAGAATCAACAATAAGTTAAACAGTTCTGGAGATGCTAACTGAAAATCTATAGGATGACTACCAAGCCCTAATCATAAGGTACATCTCCTCCTAGCCCAACTATGATCCTGAGCCATGAGTAATCGCATCAAAGATGCCACAACTACCTAGAGGGTTTCCATTAAGGACCAAGTATACACCCATAAAGGGGAAAACATATAGCTACCATAGCTCAGTCAGATACAACTCACTCCCAGGCTCGCACTGGGTAAGGGCATGAAATTATCACATAGGGCTACTAACTACCCAACAAAGCAGTATTCAGCTAGGTACAGTGTCATCACAAAAGGCATCTAACTATCCAGCAAAGCAGACCTAGCTATTTATGGCCCCAAGGGCCACACATGCCTACTCACACACACATATCAGGTATCACACAGAATAATTATCCTACCTAGATCATCTTTAAAGCCACCAGACCAGATCAGGGTATAGAAACTAAGATCTAATCACTAGTATGATCCCTTCCCCAACCTTACTCTGGTCCAGAGTCAATGTATAACAATACATATCAAAGGTGTTACTCCTCCTCCAACCACACTACATTCCATTATCGGGGTTAAACACTCAGGGTAAGTACTTAAGCTACAACCTAGCTAAGTAGGCTATAAGCCTAGAGAATAAGCATATCGGGGATCGAATAGTGATCCAAACCCCAAGATGGAACTTGACCATGCAAATACACTAATAACCAGTCTGAAGAAAATACACCATAGCCTACTTGGATATCGGCGATGTCCTCGAAAAGCATGCCAAAATATTAAAAATCATGTATGAATCTCAGAATTGCACGAGGCTAGAAAAACCGTAACCATGTGTCAGGACGAGTAAATCAAGACTGCTATATAAATGTGGGGTCAAAATCCAAGCCAAAATAGGTTAGTATACCCTAATAGCTCGAAAAAAATATTGATACCCACACATAGAGCAAATCGCATACATTATATGCTACAAAATAGGGCTCAAATTAATGGTATAAATGGAAGATATAAGCCTGGAAACTTTATGTAGTAACAAAAATGAAGAATTACTTGTTAGAAATGATTACGCGACCACCAAATCAAGGTTCTACATATCAAAACTTGATTATAAACCTTCAAAAGCTCCTAAGTTGCTCTTGAATATCAAGAAGTTAAGAGAAAATAGAGTGGAAAATAACAGATCTTTGTGAAGAATAAAACATTTATAGACCCATTGTTTGATTGATAAATCGGTCATCTGGAAAATTTATCGGCCACTGATTTATCAGTCACCAGGCCGATAAATCAGTTTCTGGGTCCCTCCCTAATAGATTTTTGGAAAGTTTCAAAAAGGCACATAAAGTGAAAACAAACTACGATTTCAATAATCCAAATATGAGATCTTCATGTAATAGATATTATAAACTCAATAGAAGCGACAAAAATGCCATTAGGGATTATAAAAGTTTAGTTTGTCCCGAAGAAGATATAATTATAAGGAATGAACTATAAAAATTGTCAAAGATCCAACCTATCAATCCCAGGAAGTCATAAATGACATAGGGAAGTTACAAGAAAGCTCTAAGTACAAGAGAGTTGCACAAACAAAAAAAAGACATCGAGAGTCATTGCAGTCATTACAACATCCACTACTAAAAGGACTTTCATCCCAAAAAGTGAAGGAATAAGAAATACCTTAAGGATCCACTAGGTAAAGATATTGGACCCACATATCTCACTCAGTTTCTTAGGTAGCCTCCTCAACTAGTTGGTGTCTCTACGAGAACTTAACCAGTAGAATCTCTATATCCCTCACCTTCCAACATTTATGTTCAAAATAGACATTGACTCCTCACAAAGGTAAAACTATCATCCAACTAAATCAAGTCCTAGTGGAGAACGTGAGGCTCATATGGAATATACTTCTGTAGCATAGACATATGGAAACCATGATGAACACTAGAGAGAATTGGGGGTAAGGCTAACTCATATGACATATCACCAACCCATTGCAGAATCTAAAATGGATCGATATACTTAGGATTGAGCTTGTACCTCCACCCCAGTATCATCACAACTTTCCTAGGAGATACTCGAAGAAATACCTATTCACTAACTCCAAAATAAAAGGCTCAAAGCCTATGGTCAACATAACTCTTCTTCCTGCTCTGAGCGGTGCACATATTTTCCTGAATCACTTGTGCCCTATCCATATAATCATGTAGTAGGTCTATTCCCTATGGCCTAAACTTAAAAGCATCAAACCACCTAACTGGGTTGAGTAGCAATTATTATATGCATACTCTACCAAAGAAAGAATCTAGTTCCACCGGCCTCCAATAAAATAGGATTGCAACATGTCTTCAGGAACTTTAATAGTCTACTTAGATTGGCCATCAACCTGAAAGTGAAATATTGTACTAAGCTTAACTCAACAACCCAAATTATTCTGAAAAAGTCTGCAAAATCTAGAAGTAAATTAATCATCATGATTTAAAATATATATACCAAATCCCCATGCAAATAAATTATTATCGTGATTTGAAATATATACACCAAATCCCCATGCAAACACATTATCTCTCTAACATAGATCTAGGCCGATCTCTCCAAAATATAGACAGACTGAACAAACAAGAAATAAGAAAACTTGATCAACCAATCAAAGATGACCCATATAGAATCAAAACACCAAAATGTGTGCGACAAACCAACACAAAGTCCACGGCTATGCACTTTCATTTACACTTAGGAAAAGTTTCCTCTAAGTCAGCTCATTAAGACTCAAATTCTCAAAATTTACCGGCTAACAGTTCAAGCATCATGATATAAAATATGTAATATCTCTCTTGATTTATACCACCAATAATACTTCCTCAAATCCCTATATATCTTAGCCTCCCTTAGATGAATGAAATATCTAGAACAATGGTTTTTCTCTAAAATATTAATAATCAGTTGCCCAACTCTCAGAACATAGACTCTAACTCTCAAAACAAAAATACTATATTTGATCTATAAAATACCCTTAGGTCTAAGGTTTCCTCCCTAGCCTCTCATTTAAACACCTTATCTCAGATCACCCTTAGTCTATCATCCATGAACCGTCACTTCTAAATCTACCTCAACAACACAAACTAGGCCTCAACAAAAGCAAGAATCTTCTCGGGGTAAAAAATATCAAGCTAAACCATCCTATAATATGATAACTATATATCCAAAGCCAAAGATAGATTTTGAAGCTAAAAGGAAGCCCAAACTCCCCATACTCGCTGTCTTCCATCTCAAGGCATCCACTACCACCTTTTTTACCATATTTTCTTTGCTCGAATGTCATAATTCTTCTTTAATAAGCCTCATGTTCCTCTTTATTTTTGGAATATATCAATATATTATAAATAAAAACAATAAGGGTAAATTCCAGATCTGATTTGAAAATCCCATTCATTAGGCTCATAAACACTTTTTGAGGCATTAGTAAGCCTAAATTATATTAGGAGAAACTCATAATAACCATACCTTGTTCAAAAAACCGTACTAAGTACATCCTCGAATCAAATTTTCAACTGATGATAGCCAGACCTGAAGTCAATCTTGCAGAACACAGAAGGACCCTACAATTAATCAAACAAATAATCAATGTGAGAAATAGGGTACTTGTTATGATTAGTCGCCTTATTTAGTTGCCTGTAGTATATACATATCCATAGACTACCATACTTCTTTATTATAAATAACATTGAGCATCCCTAGGAGAAGGATATAGGACATGTGTGTGGCTTTAAGTTGATATAGAAATCAATATTCTTCATCTAGACATACTAGGTAGGTCTGCAAGGAACACTTCCAAAAATTCACACACTACTAAAATAGATTCAGTAGGTGGCACATCAGAACTAACATCCCTAAGGTATGCTAAGAAGGCAAAACATCCTTTACTTATCAAAATCTTAGCCCGAGTGCAGAAGATAAGCTTAACTGGAGCAAGGCTACTGTCACCTTCCTACACTAGTTGGTCCTTCTGGGGATTAGCCATGGTTACAGTCTTAGAATTACTATCTAGAATGACATAATGCAGTGATAAACAAATCATATCCAAAATGATGTCAAAAGCCATATATCTAAGATTACTAGATCTAAACAGGTTCTATACTCAACAAAAGTCACATGTCCAGATCTGTACACTCCATCAGTACTTATAGAACCAATAATAAGAATCGAAACATGGATAGGAATACAAAAAATCATAAATCATATTACACCCATTAACAAAAGAAGCATACACATAAGAAAATATGGACCTGGATCAAATAATACTGAGGCTATATGGTCAAAGACAAGAAAAGTACCTGTTACTATGGAATAAATGCTTCAGTCTGTGGCCTGCCTAGGAAAGCATAGAAGTAGGCCTAGTAACCCTCTTGAACATTACCCATGTTTAGATAAGAACCATTACCTCTAACCTATCCTCCATGTCATCCAGGGTGGTGGCCACAACCTACCTCTATTTGGTCAATAGCCATCATGCCTACTTCAAGCATAGCCTCCACTGTTACCACCTCTACTTCCACCTCTACAGTTAGATCTTTAGTAGCCCATCGATATCCAAACTACATGTATCTAGGAAAATTCCTCCAAATCTATCGACCTTCCCAAACTTATAAAAAGCTCTATCAAGTGTGGGTCCTCCTGAAGAAGTGGATAAAGTAATATAACCATAAAATCTATTAAAGGATGCAATCTGGCCGTTGATAGACCCTCAATAGAAACCTGGATCACAGACTGAATAAGGCATGATGAGTACCCTAATACATCATGAGTAACCCTGATAACTCTATACGTTTGAGTATAGCCGATGAAAATACCCCTTCTTCAAGGCCTAATTTGTTGTTGGTATTTTGGTACATCCCTATTTCCTTACCCTTAATATTCTTCGTGAACTCAACTATTTTTTGAATTTTTTTTAGAAGAAGCCATCTGCAAAGTGGAAATCTATAATTTGATGATAAAAAACCTTCACAAATTGGTGGATCTGCTCTTTCTCACTGTGTAATAATAAAGACTGGAATTTGTCCTTATAGGCATCCATAGAAAAACTCCCTCACTCAATGCTAGTAAATTCATCTCATCTGTGGTATGTACTACTCCAAAATTGTTAAATATAATTGAGTTTAAGAAAGAGTAAGTGAATTAGTAGGTTTGCACTGAATATACACCCTCTACCATATATTGACATCACCCTGCAGTTGGGATGTAATAAAATCTACTCCATGCCTCTCTATAGTACCTATCTTATGAAACTTCTCATGATAGTCTATGATAAATTCATAAGCATCCCATGACTCTGTACCCTAAAATACTAGAGCTTTTATCTTTAGGAACTTACAAAATAACTTATGAGGACTCTCTATCATGGTTGGAAAATAAATATATAGAGGGAAAGCATCCATCTTTGAGGCCTTATCTATGCAAAGAGTTGTAACAGTAGAATGAAGCACTCCCCGAGTCTTTGATGTGTGCATTACTAGTGTCGTTCAAGAATCAGATATCCCATTCAACTAGGCAAAGATTTAATAGATTACTTTTACTGAAGGCTAAGGTAGTATCGTATCTTAATGAACTATCTCTATCTTGGCACCTAAAATAGGCCCAACGCATCCTCATTGGAAGGAGGAGGGATTGACACTCTCTTTTTGGTTTGACTAGTTGCACGTCGCCGTTCTACAATATCTCTTTTTGGCCTAACTTGGCCTCTACCCCGAGATAAGGTCCTAACTGATACCATGAGATTATCTTCTGCTTCTATAGCTTCTACTAAATACATTCTATCTATCCACGAGAAAAGAGTGAAGAGGGTTAGATACAAATTTGAATGTAATAACCCTCTAGGTTATTCTAACGATTTTACTCTATTTTTCTATTTAAAGCATCCCTGCAACTTCCCCGAGTCATTTATGACTTACTGGGACTGGTAGTTTGGTTCCCTAGTAGTTCATTTGAGTTTTCCTGTGCTAGAGCTTTAAATTTTAAAATACCTAACTTTAGTCAACTTTCCTAGAAGACAAGTCTCAAAATTGAATTTTAATAGTTTCATTAGCTCCAAAATATAGATTTGGTCTAAGAGGACTCTTTCTTTGGGTACCATGTCTTCCAATTATGTTTTAGTTAGTTAGGAAAGATAACAATTGAATTTAAGTAGGAAGTTTGAATTAGGGAAATTTTGAGGTCGGAGCATTAGGTTCAAATTTAGTGCTTCTATCAACTCCGTAATATAGAATTTTGATTGTTAGGGCTATTGGTGTGCTTATCGATGTGATTGGTCTTTTTTAGGCTCCCGATTGGCTAATCAAAATTTCAATGAAATGATCTGGATTTGTAATTTCTTAATTTCGTTGAGTCCATAATGTTATTTTTAAGTTTGTAGAATATACAATTTATTTCTATCAAACTTCAAACCATCCTAAGGGGTGTTAGGGTGATTTTGCAACTATTTACTTCTACTGGTTGCTGATATCTAGTGCAATCTACATTCTTTATCATGTTAGCGGTGTGTCGATTATGTTCGCGTAGTCCTAGAGGGGATTTCCCTCTGTATTCGCAGTGCTTAGGTTGTATTTGGGAAGAATGACCCTGCTTACCAGACCCGACTTCCTCTTTACATTCAGAGAGAGGCTATCATGTTTGTGGTGGGTAAAGTTTGGGTAGGATATCATTCACAACCATAGGGCCTGCATTAGCGGCGAAGACCTATGGTAGCATATAAATACCCCTCCCTTAATTTTAGACTATTTGATGGTCCCTTCCTCTGTTATTATCCTAGTATGATCTCTAAGAAGTTTTTTTTAATTAACGACCATGTACCGATTAGGGCCTAAGCAATACCTCTAGGACTTCACATATATGAAAAAACATAAATAGAAAAGGAGGGAGACATAAACCTTATCTCCTCTCCTATGGTGGTTTATAAATCTTCCGACATACTAAGGTCGTCCAACTGATTCCCAGTACTAGAAAAGGAAACCTAGAGACTAGGCATATAAGAGAGGATTCATCTTGATACAAAGCATCTAAGAAAGAATAAATAATGGAGACTCTCCCTTTTACAAATAAGGGAAAGTTCGAAAATAAACTAAGAGTAGGGATCTAAATTATCTGCATTTAGGTTCTCAGTCCTAAGATGCGGTTAAAGGTAAGAAATCATAGAGGCTTCTTGATCTATTTGGTCTTCCTTCTTCTAAGAGTAGAAAGTACCATCCTTTCTTATTTATAGTATCCACGAACATTAGAACGTAGCTTTTGAAGAGAAGTAAAATGACCTGGAGAAATAAGAGTATGACTATGCGTGGAATGAGTATCCGTTATGATGCTTCCCTCTTAGCACACATGGATGCAAGTAAAGTGCTGCATAACTGTAGTGATATATGCAAGACAATGTGTAAGGTTAGAGACTCAAAGGAGGTTTATATGTTGATTGATCCATCTATAAAGTAGTTCCTAATCAACTTCAATAATGACATGTTTATATCCCTGTTGAACACACCCTATGATCCCATAAATAACTGCCCCACCTGGTTGTTGGTTATGCAAATATTAGATTACCCAGGTGATATAAAAAAATACCCCAATCTGTAATGCTTCCATGATTACCCAAGGCACTCAGCACTATTAATCTTGACCTAATCAATATTAGGCTTGATCCATGAAACTTTAGTAATTTTGATCTTTTGGGTGCAACCCTCCGTGTAAGTATTCAAATGGATCTAGTCAGATGACCATTGTATGTAAGAAAACCAACTCTAAGAAGGTTGAAATGTACTTTAACACATCATATTTACACTCTAAAAATATTCAACTCCCCTTCCCCCATTATTTCACTGCACATATGTTTTTCACAAATTCCAACACATCAACAAGGGAGCGGAATAAAGAATGTGCTTATGGACCTCATTGTTATGCTTGTGAAGCCACCATCCCATAATAAGAGTCTTGAGTGGAGTAGTTTCATGACTAATTCCAAGAGAATCCAAGTAGTAGGTTAAAATATTTCTTGCAAAATAAATAATGTTGAAGATGTTCTCTATAGTTTCTGGACCCGGGCTGTAACAACATTGGCAATCTGACATATCATGGATGAAAATATTGATTTTTTCATTTGTAGGAATCTTACATCTTAATTTATGATTTTATGCCAAGTGTATTGGTTGGAAAATTTTTTGGGTACCAGACTCCAAGTAGAAGAACAAGTGAAGATGCCATTCAGATTTATCTTTTAAATAGGCTAATCTGGTGTGCCTAGTTGAAATTGGAAGATAATGGAAGTAATAAGAGGAATGAGTTGTGGAGGAGAAAACTGGTTGATCATATAGATATTCCATTTCCCGTCGATAAGAAAATCAGCCACCTTTATGTTATTAGCTCTACTAACTTCCATTCTGAAATTAGCTAGGGGTCTAACCCCCAACCAGTCATCCCACCAAAAGAAACAAGTACCAGTGTGTATCCTTCGATGTATATAAAGTTTAGTCATATGTTTGTTGCGCATCATATGATTCCAGACAAGAGGCTGTCCTTTGCCCAATTTTTGATAATAGGGTTGGCCTTTTGAGAATGTTTGGCTTTTAAGAAATTACCCCATTGTGTTGGTTTAGCTAAAAAAATCCACAATTTCTTGAACTGAAGAGATTTAAAACTTGTGTGATCTGTCTCATTCCAAAACCATTTTAGTCATATGGATAGCTAAGATTCTTCCAGGAGGACCAATGATTATTTTTCTTTTCATATTTCTAACCACAAAAGAAATTGGTCAAAGTTGGCTGAGGTGAACCTGCTGG